>LOEQ01003740.1:85037-103684 GCA_001685075.1 Bramus lutescens
AGAGAGAGAGAGAGAGAGAGAGAGAGAGAGAGATGCCCTTCATTCTGTCCTTTAAGTATATTTCAATATAGCCCTGTATTTTAAAGAGCAGAAACTATACAAGGATATTCATAATAGTGGTATACAGTAACAGAAAGAGTTTAATAAAATTCTACTTCATCAGCAATGGGGCAGGAACTATCTTCCCCTTAGTGTCTGGGTATCTCTGAGATCCACCATGGGCTAGGCACTATGCATTACATATGGTATAAGCTTTTGGATGTGAATGTACTTCAATGCACTATACTCAGGATAAGTGTTACAGTTTATGTATACAGTAATCCCTCATTATACTTGGGGTTCTGGTTCTAAGATTTCCACCCCCCAGACACTCAACCCCACAGAAGCTCAAGTACCTTATATCCAACATCATCACCTGGACTGTAACATATAAATCTTATAATATATTTCTAGATTGCTTATAAATTAAATAAAATGCAAATGAAATGTTGATAGCTGTGCTACTATTCTGTATGAGTGAAGACAAGAGAAACGTCCGTACTTGTTTAGCTCAGATGTAATTTTGAAAACTTATTTTAGTTGTAACTGGTTGGATCTGGGAAACTGGAGTGCCTGGGCACAGCGAGTGGACGCCACAGGATATGTGACTAAATCTGATCTTTTTCCAGTGATGTTTGGAAGGAAATATGCCACTCACACAAACAGTAGGGCCTGCCACAGTCTCAGAGGCCACGTATCCTTGTACATTGGGCTTCAAGAAAACCAGGGAGGACTAAACAGCACAGATGTCCATCTTTCTAGACTGGGGACCCTCGGTACAAGGGAAAATTATTGCATTCTCTGACACCTGGGTACTGGATCTTCTTCTGGGTGGTGCCCAGCAGAGAGGGCTCACCCAAGGCAGAGGCAGTGGATGAGAGGCGCCCTGGCAAGGCTCCCTTCCTTTCCAGAAGTACTTTTTACTGGACAACCTGTTTCCATTCATTTGTTTTAATCTTTCTTTAGATCAGGCCGGCAGCCCATTAATCATTGCTGTCATCCCCTTACCAAATCCAGGGCAACAGATCTGTTTTTCTAAAGTCCCTGGGCCAGAAATCAACTGGAAAAAAAAGGGGAAATCCTCTACTTCTCATGCGGCTGGCCAGAGCGCTGGCTGGAAGCAGCCACCAATTGGGTTCACTTTCCTCTGAGGCCCATAATTGTACACAACAGTCCATGGAAAGTTTTGAAAGGGAATCTGGAGAGGAAGTGGAGCTGGGGAGTTACAAAAGCAAGCTATGAAGACAGCAGCTAAGGAAGGTGTAAGAAACAGAGAGGGCTAAGTAAATGCCAGGCCAATAACAAAGACATAGATGTCCTGAAATGATACAAAAATGAAAATAAACCAATCAAAATGCTACCCATTGGCAAAGAAAAATTCTCTTAGGGAGCTGACATAATTGGTTATATAAAAAAATGTGGAAATAACTTTGAGATCACAATGAAGCACTAATATCTTATGTTCATATTTAAATATATACATATATAAAACCACTATATGTATATTTTATTTCTATATCAGTTTGTTCTCATGAATATATTTATGTGATATATACATTATAGAAATTAAAGCTGAGCTTTCAAGACAGATGAAAACATGGAGGGTGTACTGTCAACAGAAAACAGGAGAACTCAGCTTGCCTTGGACCATTACATAGTCTACTGCAATCACTTAACTATGTAGAAACTATACAGAAATTGGATCTCATACCAGGTATAAAAAACATGTAAGGCATTAGCAATCTAGGTATCTTCTCCATAGCTGATATTATCCAGCTGATTAAGGACCACTTCTTTATAGGTGAGAGAAAATGCCCCAGAGATGCCAGGAGAGGTTGTGGTACCAACGGGGATGGTCTTCAAAGACCATGGACTCTCAGTAATAGACTCAGGAGGTGTGACAATTTCTTAAAGCTCCCTGACTCTATGATACTATTATGCTCATGAGAATGGGCCAATGTTCTGAGAAAAGTAGTGTATCTCATATAGACGAATATTTCTCAATTATGGTATCGAGTCCCATTTTAATTCACAGTGATCAATTGTATCCAAAGCTTGATGTGGATACATGTTTTCAATATTGAATTTTGTGAATGGTTTACTGAGAAACTAAAATAGAACCATTTAGTCACTTGCCAGCTGCCACTTTTTATAGACCATGTAAAGACTATACAAATATGCCGCCATAACATCCCAGAAATACAGACATTGGCTCTTTTGAACTGAGAAAGAAATGACATAGGAACAGTACTTGAAGAATTTCTAGAATTTTTATGGGGTCCTTTTACCCAGGTACATCTTTGAAAGGCTAATAATCTATAGTTTATAATATAATTATATATATCATATATAATTTATAATATAATATAATATAACCTATAGTTACGATATAGTTTAGAGAAATGAATGGGTACAAATAAATAACAAATAATGTGAACATTACAAAGAAATAACTTACCATAAACGCTATTGTACTTCTCAGCGTGGACTCCCACTGGAAGCAGCTTTTGAAGAACTGTATTGTGTTCCATATTGCCATCGTGAGTCTTTTCACCCTGTCTGCGTCTCTTGATAAGATCTGGGTTTTAAAACAAATGGAAAACAGAGAGGTCAATTAGACTTACATTCTCTGGCTGTTCCCTTAGCTCAGCTGCCCTGGCTGTTTAAATTGTATTATGCACAGTGCCCATTTAAAAAGTATGAAGTCCTCATACTTCTAAAACTATTTCAAAATATTGTCATCCATCGGGAACAAGAAGTTCCAACCTGTGCTATGGTTTATTCTATGAAAACTAGCTTGTTTGAATAGTGTTCAGCACGAAACCGGGTAGAGGAGTGCTGCAGCAACCAGGCATTTGGTGCATGTGAGTGCTGTGTGTGTGCGTGTGCATGGCATGGGCGAGCATACGTATGTGCGTGTACACAGCATGGCAAGGAGCGAGAGAAGTATAGAGACATAGCAACAAAGAGCAATATTGAGTCAGAATGGGTCAAGATGGTATTTAGTGTGGCTGCAACTGGAGAGAACACGAGTAGGAACGCCCTGGTGGTACAGCTTAGTTAGACCAAAAGGTGACCTTTTTGTCACCCAGCCTCCTCTTTCCCAGCTGGACAGTCATCAGGACACTTCTGGACCTTTCTCTCCCAAAGGACTGCCATTGTGTTTAACCTTGCTGGTGGTTGTGAGAATTCCAGACTTGGTTTTAAGTATTTGTTTCATAAGTAATAACTTGAACTTTATGACCATCTAGGGTAGCCCAGCGGGGTGCAGGAGTTGAGGACCCACCTAGGGAACTTAGCCCCAGATTTCCCCTCTACTCTCAAAGACAAAGCCACCCCAGTGGCCAAGCTATTTTGTAAAGGAAATCTCTTTTCTCCCAGCGGGAGGCACAGTATTTTGATTTGCTTGCACAGCGGTCGCCCTGCCTACCTCCACTGAGGTTTTAACTTTCAAGTAAACAGAGCAAAAGACAAAAATTAATAATAATGACGAGGACTTTAACTCGGATTACACACAATGATTATTGTGCTCAATGCTATGGCACCAAAACAAAACATCCAGTTACTTCCCACCAGAAGACTGCAAGGTCCCTTCCTCAGTGTGGGGCGGGGACCTGGGGCGGGGGCAGAAGTTCATGGGAAACAAAAGGAAGATAAGATTGCTTTATATTTAACTACTTTGTGTCATGCACAGCTGCTCACCCCAGAGGAAGCTGTGGAAGTAATAAACACTTTTAAAGGGGGGACACTTTGTTCTTTGTTACACAGCTGAAGAGGAACAATGGGTCCTGCCTGAAATCCTGGACTCTAAAGAGGACAGGGAGGGACACTGAAGAAAGAAATGCAAAGGTCATGAGTTTTCTTTTTGAATATGAAGTGACCCCCCCCCTAGATCTTTACCTTTTGTTGAACTGATAAGAAAGGAATTCAGTGTGGTGGGCAAAAAGAGAGATAGCTAATTCAGTATGGGGTGAAATGCCCACATTGCCTAAATTTAGACACAGGGAGCAAATAGATGAACCTGAGGCTAGAAGCTTCCCCAGTCCCTTGGGAAATTCCTTCATCCACTGAACAAACAGAGAGCCCTTGCCTTTAGCCGTGAAAGAAGAAACCCAAACGAAGCAAGTGAAGGAAATTTAGGTTATCTGGGCTCCACACTCAGGCTCAGAGAACCGCTTTGCACCCTGCAGGGCACACCTCCCCCCTCCTCCCGGGGATGTTTTAAGCCTCTCCTCCTTGACCTGGCTGAAGCCCCATTTTGAGAGAGAAGACAAGAGAAAGAAATGAGGAGATGAGGTGGGAGAGGAGGAAAGTGAAAGAATCCACCGAGAAATACTTGGATCCTGAGTGCTGAATGGACGACTCCAAGCCAGCTGTGGGTGCCACCTACCTTTTTGGACAGCTTGCGGCTGTCTTCCACAAAGCGCTTTTCTCTTGGAGCGAAGGTCCTGATACTTGCTTTGACCTGGAAAAATATGGCTGTTACAGCGTTCAGAGGGACTTCATTCTCTTCCCAGGTAGCTGAGAAGATCACAGAGAATGAGACTTTTAACGCACAGGCCATAGGTAGGGACCAGAAAGTGGAGGGTCCTGTCGTGCTTGACCAGCTTCCAGGGTCTCAGGGTCATAAAATCCCTGGGAAAGTCAGGCTGGACTTGGGACAGTTTGGTCACCATTTGGAGAAATCCAGAGAAGTATTTCAAACAAGGACAGACACTGAGCTTCATAAATTTTCATGCTAATCTAAATGACAAAAATTTCTCCTCTCATTTTGGACTCAACTTTCAGCAATTGCACCTAAAACAGGAATGACAGTTCCCAGTCCATAAAAATAACATTTCCAACAGACAATCTCATTACCTCCAATGACCTGAAAAAGCAAGTAAATGGGCCATGTTAGATCGTTTACAGGGGAAAACTTCCCCAGGGGAATTTACTGACTTTTTCAAACCAATAGAGTGACGGAAAGCTTCAAAAACTGAAACATGAATCCACCACCACTGTATCCCTTAACCAACATATTTTCCACCCTGCGACTGCACTCATGTCTTGGCTGAATAACATAAGCTCCATATCATCCATATGCAAATGCTTCCCAGAAGAAAGCAGTAGATTGGGTCACCTCACCTGCAAACTACAGTTTATCTGAATGGAAAAGGAAGGGATAGCAAAACACACTCTTATGTTGACGACCATCTCTCAATTTCAGTGTTACTGAGAATTTGAGACTAGGGAGATATAAAAATCTACGACATTCATTGTTTTAGAGCCCACACACTTATATATCACAGATTAAACAGATACGCTATATGTTACATGTGGATTATATGTAAAATATAAAATGTATGTTTATAGAATGGACTATATGTATGTATAATGTGTGATATTTTTGAATGATCAGTAGATAACATATAGACATACAAAGTATGTATGTATATATAGATATACAAAAACTACTGTTTCATTTTTAATTTTTTTTTCCTTGACATTTAGACCTCACCAATCCTGTGGCTCAACTATTTGAAACCTGGAGCATTCAACATGGATTTTATGGCTGAATTGTAAACAACAACACCATTCTCCAACTTCAATTCTGAAATATTTGACATTAATGTGAAACTACACAGCCTGAACATCATGTGTTTTCCGTAGTGAAAAGCTGGGGTGGGGAGCACATCCTGAGGGCACTTACTGGATTATATATGATGTCCATCTCTAAGTAAATAAGCCCTTTAAAAGCCTGTTCCAAATCTTTATTCTTCAACACATAACAGTTTGGTTGTCCATCTCTAATCTGTTAGGAAGAAAAGACAAAGTACATATTAATGCCAATATTATTCATGTTTTAAATGGAAAAAAATCAAAACTATCTTTGACTAAGTTGAGAATGTATTTAATTTTTTGCCCTCTATAAGAATGTATTTTACAACTCATTTTTGTATGTATTAGCATGACTGGGTAATTTACTTACAGTTTTTATATTGATCTCATTTTACCACTATATGATTACACATGAAACAAATATTAGGTAGGTAATAATTGAAAGATCAATCAACTTTTAATTCTCAAGTGGCATTGCAATTGACAGCAAGGTAAAGTAACAAACATTGGCTCAATGTGGTGTGTTGGTATAAACCTAGTGGTACAGATTATGACATGGTGAAAGGAAGCTTTTTGTTGTTGTTGTTCCCAAATTCTAAAGATTACATTTTCCACATCCTCAAATATGATGAATGCTCTCCATAATTTCTGGCCAATATTCCTAAAAATTGTCAAGATCACGGGGGAAAAAAGTAACAGAATAGGAAACTGTTGTGACTCTGTAAAGACTAGAGCTATATGATGATTAGAAGTATATGGTGCCATGAACTGGGCCCTGGGAAAGAAAAAATATATTGTTGAGAAACCAGATAAGAACTAATTGAGACCCAAGTTTACTTATTTATAACATATGACTATTGGTGATGTTTCAATACTGGCAAATCAATATAGTAATGCAAGGTGCTAATGTGGGAAGAAAATGGAGAGCTCTTTTCTTAGCAGTCTTAATTAAATTACAAAATTATTACCAAAATGATTAAAGAACCATAAGAAAATGAATAAAGGAACTAGTTTTTATTATGAAGCTACCAGTGGTTTACTGGTGCCCCCAAATTAATATTAATTAAATCAAAACCTAGCTGAAATTGGAGTCAAGATCCCAAATCATTCAAGATATACGACATGCCTACACATTCATGTCTTTGACAGGACCAAGACCCTGTGACTTCCGTGCCAGACTTCAGGGTACTTCCTCTCCCTATACTACCTGCCTGCAGTTCCCAGCAAACAGGAACCTCCCATCTCAGCAAGCACCAGCCTCCCCCTGCATTTCCGAAAGCCCTGGGCTCCCTTGAAAGCATGCTAACTATAGAATTCCTTGTTCTGTCTTGACATTGAGAGCAGCAGCCATGGTGGATAGTGACGAAACTTCTGGAATTTAGGAAGCATGCTCCACTCTAAAGGGCCTCAGCACAACCTAGGCTTATCAAGCATTCTCCTTGTGACTGTGACGCCTGATAATTCAAATAACTTGGAAAATTGGAAGGCCGGGAATCTGAGCCATATTTTAAATGACTATTGCTGTCACTGCAGTCATTCACACAAGTGTTCTTATAAACACTGGTGGAAATGAGTTGAGTAAGTCACGGCGGGGAAACAGCAATTCCACTTTACAAGGGAGAGGTCATCTTCCTTCCCAAAGCACCCCACCTCTCAGATTGAATAGCTTTCATACAGAAAGATGGTTTTCCTGGTCAGTGGCTGAGAGGAAGGGGGTGTCCCATAAAGTTCTAGCTTCCTTCCTCAACGGTGTCCAAACAGGATTTGCGGCTTCCGCTTTGGCGTAGAGTCTCACTCAATAAATTGTCGGTGTTAAAGTTGAAAGACATAAATACAAAAACAGCATGTCAATCTGCCAAGCTGAAGTGCTTCCAACTTCGTTCGGTTTCGGTCTTCAGTTCTTGTAATGTTATCTTAAAATTTCCATGATTTCTTAAGGATGAGGGAAGGTCAGCAGAAGAACAAAAAGTAGTCATATAAAAATATTTCATAGAAGAGGGAGGTTCTCTCTCTCTTTTTTTTAATTCAGTAAATGATCATTTCCTGTTACTCAATGTCCCCAGCATTGTCAGCAAAACTCAGAGTCCACATAGGAACATTAAAGGTATCATCAAAGTCAGAGATACAATGAAATATAGTCATGTTTACTCCTTTAATAGCAGATTAATATGGGACATACAAGTTTCAAAAGCTTGAAGATTACAAAAGTAAGCATCCCAATTCCTTTAATATATATATATCACAATTCCATTCCTGGACCACAGATTAAATAGGAACTTGGTGCACATCACCCTTCATTTTTACCATTGAAACTTTATAGTCACAAAAATTAGTCTTAAACAAAGGATTTAAGTTTTATTGTTAAGACTATATGAAGTATATAACTTTATTTTTAGCTATGAATATGATTTGGTGATACTATTTGACATATGTCTCTTTGTTACCTCCATATAATATTCAAAAATGAAAATGAGCTACAATGTTTGAGAATGTGGTATCACAGCAGATACTGACAGTAAAACAGAGGAGAACATTCTGGAAACTCTTTCCAGTACTACTGTGTAACTGAACTGTTGATACTTGGATACAGGACAAAAAGTCAGTCTGAACTGCTGTTTGCATCTGCCCAACTCCTACATGATGGTGTGACATGAATGCTGCGCATGTTTATTACACATTTAAGGTTATACATGAGTATAGCCTTAATTTATAGTGCTTTATAGTGAGAACTCAGAATATTATTTCTAACATTAAATCTTAACAATTTTAGTTAATTGCAAAATTAAAATACAGTCAAAAGAATATTTAGAGGTGAGAATCTGTGTGAATTTTCATCTCTAGTTATAAGATAGCTGAAACCTAAGTTAAAGTTTGAAGCCCCCATCAACCCAGCCAGAAAGAAGCAGCAGGTTTTAATTCATGATGAAAGGAGGCAGGCCCCCATGTTGGAGAGTCTTTAGTGCTAACCTCTGGGAGGACAAAGCTTCTGTCAAACTGAGGTTCTTAGATGAAAATACCAGATAATATATTGAACTTCATTTCTGTATGTAAAATCTTGAAATTGATTTATTACATAATTTTTGTGCTCAACATTATTTGCACCAATGACAATATTAGACTATAATTCAAGGCATCTTTATGGGGCAGTATAACACATATGTAATCCAATTAGGAATATATATATATATATATATATCATATTGGAAATAGTGTTTCCATAAGTATGAATAGCCTCTCTCATAATTAGGAATAGTATCTTCTGGAATTATTAGAAATTCCTCCATAGTTTAAAACGGTACTTACCATAGCTAGAAAAAAATACCTTTCACAATTAGGAACAGTACTTTTCATATATAAGGAAGCTACTGCCATAATTATCAAAAGTAAACTCCGTGATTTAAAAATGGTCATTTCTATCTACGTTAGATTATTTTTCAGTTCAGTATGAACTATAAATCATCCATCTGGAGTACGGTAAAAGGTAATTCTTTGATAATTATCCAACAATTTTAAAAGCACCAGGAAGTCTGTTACTAAATAATAATTTGAGTTTTGGGATCAAAGAAAAACTGTGAGAGCAGCCTGTCACCGCAGTAAGAGATAGCTGTGTGCAGAGGAAGGAAGAAATGATATAAAGGTGGCAGGGAGGTTTTAGTATATGTGTGAAGTGTGTGTGTGTGTGTGTGTATGTGTGTATATGTGTGTGTATGTGTGTTTGTATGTGTGTGTATATGTGTGTGTATATGTGTGTGTATGTGTGTGTATATGTGTGTGTATGGGGTGTATGTGTATGTATGTGTGTGAGTGTGTATGTGTGTGTATCTGTGTGTATATGTGTGTGTATATGTGTGCATATGTGTGCGTATGTGTGTATGTGTGTATGTATGTGTGTATGTGTGTATATGTGTGTGTATGTGTGTATGTGTGTATGTGTGTATATGTGTATATGTGTGTGTATGTATGTGTGTGTATGTGTGTGTGTATATGTGTGTGTATGGGGGGTGTGTATGTATGTGTGTTTATGTGTGTGTATGTGTATGTGTGTGTATGTGTGTGTGTATATGTGTGTGTATGGGGGGTGTGTATGTATGTGTGTGTATGTGTGTGTATGTGTATGTGTGTGTATATGTGTGTGTATGGGGTGTGTGTATGTGTAAAATTGCAAACAAATTAAACTTTAAAATTACCATATTAAGAAAATAAAAGTTCTAATATAAACCAAAATAATTCTGAAACTAACATTTTTCTACATAAAAGATCATTACCTCTGCTTATTCTTAAGCACTGTAAACATGAAAAGCTTTTTCAAAGTTGGTGAATAAAACTTTTGAGTCAGAGGAATATTCTACTCCTTGTTTTTAAAAACATGAACTAAAGGTGACGTACTGTAGCACATGAGGACACACAGAAAATAAAATATCCCAATAGCATTTTTCCCAAACAAGAATTATCTCTATTGTGATTCACCATAAAACTCTCTGATGTAATATGTTACCAAAGTTAATCAGGATCAATATGAAGGAATAAAACCACGGGAGAGCTTAAGGAGGAAAGCCATGCATTTAAGATCAAAATCCCAAGTAAAAAGTAGTATCGATTCCATCACCGCTTGACCTTCAAACTAGAAAGGGGAGAACATTTGGATAAAGGCTAGCTTCCTGTATCATATACTATTCTCCACTCCACATGACAAAAAAATAAATAAAAATAAAAATGTGGCTACAGCATTGTACAGCAGCTGAGTCCAGCTGAGGCACAAGCTAAATAACTTGCCAATAACATATGACAAAGAGAGACACGGCAGACACATGACTTGGCAAGGGGACAATTCCTCCACTTTATCTGATAGCATTTCACATTCTTCATGCAGCTCAGCATCAGGCGAGGGTCCAGCGACTCGAGCTACAAACAGCAGGAGAGGTTAAGATTTCCAGGAGGCCATGCTTATCCCTGTATGGAGATCAGCTACCAGGGAGCTGAAGGAGCCCAGCACCCCTGCCTTGGCCCGTGCCACCACCTCTCACATCTCCTCTCCAAAGCAGTCAAGTCTTGTTCCAGAAGCAAACCCAGAACGGAACTCGAGAAACGCCATGAAGCTCGATACTCTTAGGGCTTCTCCCAGCCACTGTTCCTAAAATACAAGCTATTTCCATACACACTTTACAGAGGGTTCTAAAAGTTATAGGAAATTTTACACGCAAAAAAATTTACAAGAAGAATACAGCATTAATAGTTTTGGACAGATGCATCTGTAATCTGCAATGTAGACTCTAATTGACGTCAGTTCTTTCGCCTCAAGGAGTTTCTAAACAGTTAAACACCCATTCTGAGGTTTACCTTGCACTTTGCATCAAGACTCTCAAATGCGTTTTTATGCACCATGGCTCTGGATAACTTCTGTATGTTATGCTAGCTTTCTTATTTAGGATTTCTTCATAATAAACTTTAAATTAAAAAAATCAAAATAGGACAGGCAATGTCTGAGGCAGACCCTAGTGGTGAATGAACTGAGCTGATAATTCTGACTTTGCTTCTGGCTGGCTGGATAACTTCATTTAAATTACCTAGCTCTTCTGTTCTTGTTTCTTAGTTCTTAAGATGTAAATAATAATGCTACTTATCTCCGAGATGAAATACATCAGCAGCTAGTCACAGTGGGGAGCACACAGGGTATATTAAATAGATGGCATATGTTTAATATCATCTATCTCCATTTGATTTAATTTGCATGCACAGAAATTATGCATATCTACATATGCTTAGATATGTGTGCCAATATATTGGTAATAGCAGGTTCTCAGATATCCTGGACTAGTCCTCTTCCACTGTCCTATACCCGCCCCCCAGCTCTTTCTTCTTTAACATTTTGAAACAGGGTCTTCCTAAATTGCTTACCTTGGCACTAGTGCATCCTATAGCCCGAGAAAGGTTTGAATGTTGCCATTCTCCTGCCTTAGCCTCCTGAGTAGCTGAGATTACAGGCCTGTACCATCAACCCTGGTTTAAAGTATGTTCTTTTAAATTAGATCTGATGAGTTATGTGTTAATAGTTCCATATATCCACCAGTCTCCAGCAGTTTTAGACTGTGATAAATGTTGGCAGAAAGCTGTGTGGACCATCCATTCATTTCTCAAGCTACAGCCCCTTGGTATAATTGCTGAGTCACGGGGGGTGGGTGACTTTAAGGCGGAAACAAGCCTTGCCAGGATGGGTTCCTGAAATCCTTCAGTGGATTTGCATTTCCCAGTGAAGAAGGTTGCCTTTCTCAGCAATTTTTCCATCCCCAAACATTTTACCTTGGGGAAATGAGCAGGTCTCTGGTACGTAGGTGCTTTTGTAAACAAATGAGACCACTTTGTGAAAGCACACAGATATACTTTGTTCCCATTTCTGTTATTGTGTCTGTGTGACTGACTATATATAACTACTTCATCCATGTGAGCCCCAGATGCCATTTTAAAATAGATACCCAGATACGAGATGGGTGCACATGACATTATAAGAAATTTTTATCCAAGTCACTCCTTCCAGCATTATTCCAAGACACCCCTTTCTCACATTTGATAATGAAAGCTCTTAACCAGATTTGTTCATCCAGATGCTTATATTAACAAGATCACTTAAATTGCCAAAATAAGGTAAAGGAACATGACAGGTGACTGTGTGCAGGCACTAACTGATTCATATTTACCAGTTCACACATCCTCACAACATACATGGAGGAATTAGCGCCATATCAGCAATAAGGAATCGAAGACAGAGAAGTTGAGGAACTTGCAAAACCTCAGCCAAGTTACATGAGAAGCCAGTGGTCCATCCCCTGATTTGCCAATTTGTTCTCCATTTTTAACTACTGAGAACATAACTAGAGAGGGGCTATCAGAGTTTCTCTTTTCGGTTAACTTTTCTGCCAGGTTGACTTTACTTAGATTCAATAATTTTAAAAAATACATGCTGGCCACAAACAGTTGCTTATAGGCTATAATTCTGTTTTCACTGTTGTTTTGGTTTCTGAACCATTCCATCTTTCATCTTTCAATTTACCATGGTAACTGGTGTTTAGGCCACATCGACTGACATCTGAGCATCTTAGGATTTTTTTCTCTCTTTACTGCTCTTTTTCCACTGTACCTTCAGGACATCCCTTTAATATAATCAGCTTCTTGACAGCTTTTACTGAATTCATCAATTTGATAGATGTATAGAGTGGATTCGGATTATTCTACCCTTGTTCTGTCTGACTTTAGCCCCTCCTTTCCCTCCACCCTCACACCACGCCCCTTCGGCACATATGAAAGCGGTTTGGTTTGGGTTTTGAGACTCACTGGGTCTCGTAACCATCACATGTGTGACCACAGGTTTTGAAATCTCATTGAAGCATGGCAGGCTTGTCATTGGGTCCACAACTGAACACAGCCATAGCCCTTCTCAGAAGCCACTGGTATCCAATAGTTAAGCGTGAAGGAATAGGAATACATGGGCCCCTCCCAGATCTCTGACTATTGACAGATCTAGTGGGCGTGTGCAGGCCCAAAGCAGGTCAGCGCAGCTGCTGTGAGATTATGACCACATTGTCTATGTCACATCTACAAGACGGTATTTCACTGCCCTTCTTCCTGTCCTCCGGCTCTTGCGTTTTTCCTGCTCCCTTCCACAGTGTTCGCTCAGCTTCAAGGGGGTAGCAAAAAATGACCTGTTTAGGCCTGTATACCCAGCCAGCACTTATGCTCAGAACCCTGAACAGCCAGCTTCTCCACATTCATCATTTTATTGCAAAGAGGGAGAATCTTCTAAGAGCAGAAGTAGCATTTTCCTGAGGTTATAAACATATTTAGAAAGCATCTTGATGCCATGTCAATTCTGAGAAGCAGCAATAAGTTCACCCTCAGCCAGGAGACTGTGAATTATGAAATGGGCCTTAAGTAAATCAGAACATAGTTGGTTACCACTGTAACAATCAAGGCACTCAGACTGTGAATTATGAAATGAGCCTTAAGTAAATCAGAACATAGTTGGTTACCACCATAACAATCAAGGTACTCAGACTGTGAATTATGAAATGAGCCTTAAGTAAATCAGAACATAGTTGGTTACCACCGTAACAATCAAGGTACTCCTGAAACAGTGGGCACCTCTTGCTCGACAGATTGGTGTTCCAGTCCCTAGTGTTACAGCTGTATAACACCATTGGTCCTCATCAGGCTGCATAGTGCTTTCTAGAAACCTCAGGAGCCGGGAGAAAGCTTACAACTCAGTTCCTACTTGACTCATCTTGCAAGTAAAACATGTACGGTCTTCAGCAGTAAGGTCTTATTGACTGGTTCTGATGATGACCAAGAGGAAACGAAAAGAACTTCCATTCTTTTGAGTGTTTAGTGTTTAATTCTTCTTGAAATTACTATTGCACTTAGTGGAATGTTTTACCCTAACTTCCTAAACAGCTGATTTTCCCAGACCAACTTACCAAGGCTTTTATCCTTTACACAGTGACTTCATATTTCAGATTTATTTAATGCTAAATGATCCCTAATCAAATCTTTCTATCAAATCCTTCACTAAGTTCTATAATATCTTCATATATGTCTTAGACATAATATTTTCTTTGTTTTATGTTGCGGTCTTTGTTTTTAATTTTCTAATTAATACAGCTATTGATATCACTTTATTAATATGTATCTTACTGATCTTTTATATTCTGTTGCTTAACTATGTTTACAGATATCTGAAATTATGTGATAGCACATTTAAAATGTGGTTTTTTTAGTTAAGATGTACATAATATTTTTCCATATAATTTTGGATTGGCTGTAGCTGAATCAGTAGCCCAAAATAACTATTTTTACTTTCTTTGCTATGTCCTACATTTTGGTCACAGTAACAGAAATATACCTAAGATGGTTGCCAAATTATTGGACTACTTGGTCCATAATCAGGAATGGGAGTAGAATTTTCTCTAGTTCCCCTTCCACACCTGCTGATACGGCTGTGGAACATTCCACCTTTACATCATTGCTATCAATTACACAGTATGCTTCCTAACGTGCCAAAACTTTCTGATATACAGGAAGCATATTATTTTCTTTTCCTTATTTTTTTCTTGTTATGACTTCTTCTAGTCACAAGGAAGAATTTAATACATTTTTCAATTTTCATATTGTCAATGGATGTAAACACTATCAACACTTCTGATCTCCTTAGGACTAAGAATAAAACAAGTTCAGTAAACAATCGACAGGTTATTTTCTTCATGACAAAAGAAGAAAATGCACAGAAAAAAAAACTTTAGAATCATTTGAAAACTTTTCTAAACTTTCCATGACTAATGACTTTCACTACATGGCAGATTCGCTAGTTGATATCCAAATTCCTCTAATTATACTTGGGAAGATGATTTTCTTTGCCTTTTAGCAGACTCATTATTGCAAGTGCAGAATGGTCAGAGAGCGTGAGCATCTTCATAGCACTCAGGTCATCTCACATCCGCTTCCAGAGCCAGCCCTACTGTCTGGTTCCTTAACTGAGAAGAGGGGCTGGTATTCACACCTGCATCTTGTTTATTGTTTCTCATCCTCAGCATAATTTTTTTCTTTAACACTGTAAATGGCTTATCAATTTCACTAGTATGGGGGTGTATGCTAGGACCTGGATTTATCATAGCCACGGCACCACTGTCTGCATATGCTCTTTCTCATTCTGTGTTTTACTTCCTTTAGCCTCCACGCTGGTAGAGAACGCTCAGCTTTGCACACACCTGGCCAGGGTTCGGCCACTGTGCCACACTGCTCAACCTACTTACTCTGAGGGAGTTGTTTTTCTTTATCAATTCCCTTCTAATTTTCTTAGTCTTATTTATCTTTGTTGAGTTGTTTAATTGATTTCCAATCTTTATATTTAGTTACTATTATACTTTATATTTAGTTACTTTATATTTAGTTACTATTATATTATGTTACAATTATACTTTTGGCCCTTGTACACAGGTTTAGGTAATGATGTTGCTGGTTTAACTGCAACATCTAACTGCAGTCGTGGAATGTGCATTGACTAATATTCAGATTTCTTTTTCTTTTGGAGCCAGGTAGTTTGATAGTTCTTTCTTTCTTCTTTGATAGCATATAAAGAGGAGACTTCAGTACTGTGAACATAGTATAATTTCTGCCTTTTTGGACTCTGCTGAGGTATCCCAAACCAAGTCAACAGAATTTGACCATGATCAGTGGGTATAAAAAGACAACATTTTCCAGTTTTATGCATGCATAGACACATATCACACAGATTTTTTTATTGTCTAATGTTTGAAGATTACACATTTACTGTATCTAAAAGTTATCTGGTAATCAGGAGATAGATGAAAATAAGATTAGATGTTTTTGCTCAGAACTCAAAGCTCCACAAAGCCATGTAGCATTGCTTTTATTCTGTCTGTGTTTGGAGCTTCCATGTTTATTCTGTTTCATTGTTCAGTACCAGTGATAAGGGAACATCAAATTTCCACTAAGTTGTAGCCCTAATCCATGATATATTTTATTTCAAGTTGGATAGAAGATATACTTTTTTATTCTAATCTTGAAATTTAAAAAATATTTTCTCTCCAATGTAAAACGTGAGATCTTCCACACAAAGGGCCACATTCTTATAATCTAAGTGATAATTCATCCTTATTTAAACCCTTACAGCCATCCATTATGTGACAGGCAGGTTATTTACATCCATACTTTTCTGCTTTACATCACTGAGTTTGAGATGCTCAAAGCAGGAGTCAGGAAGATTTTACTTTGACTTAATGTATAGGAGATTTGCCATTTAATAGAAGGTTAAATATATTTGAGATCTGCCATTCTGTGCAATGTGTTCAGCCTTGTTCTCACCTCCTTCTTGCTTAAGAGACTGGAAAATCCCCACCCTGCATTCTGACTCTCTCAGCCTGACTGACGTGACCCATTACCATCCTTATGACACGTTGCATATGGTTCAAGAAAAGCCCAGAATGTTAATGGTGCCCTGGTCCTAGAGTAGAGCAGAGCTAATTTAATTAACTTTTCCCCTTGTTTCATCTTTGTTTCAGTTACCATGAATGCTTGGAGAAGTGGGTAAGAGGAATTGAATGTTTGTGCTAAAAGATGACTATTTGTGGAGCTGGAAAGGTGGCCTAGAGGTTAGGACAATCCGTTGCTCTTCCAGAAGACCCAAGTTTGGTTCCCAGAATCCAAGTCAGGTGGTTCACAACTCCCAATTATTTTCAACTCTAGCTCTAGGGAGATCCTATACCTTTGGCACCTGGGTACTTGAAATCATGTGCAAATCTCCTTCCCCCATATGCACACATACATATGAGAATAACCTCCTATCACCCTATATTTGGATTTAAATCTTGTTTATATTCAATAATCTTATATGTGATACAAATGTTTTTTCCCCATTTTATCTACCCTCCACCCCAAGACTGAACATGTTGGTTAATGGATCAAATCTACACTCCAAAGCCAAATCCTGGCAACCTGTCACTTCTAATTTTTACATTGATCATAAACTTACTAATATAATCTTAATTTCTACTGTTATTTACTCTAGAGACCAAAATTCCATCTTAATCTTAAAACAAACAAATAAAAAACTATGATTGCCCATGTTTCTTCCCTCATGTAGCCCCAATACAGGGACTTGCACAAAAAATACTTCACTGAAAATGCAAATGGAGATTTGTGTGGTATTTATTTGGTACAAGGAATTACAGAAAATTTGTCCCATAAAGTTACATAAGTGAACCTGTTAGGGATACAGCACACATACATGCTCCACCAAAACACTGCAGTTCCAGAAGACAGTATGGATGCCATATTTCTGGCCAGATGTTGCTTTGCCCTTATGGGCTGTGCATGCATAAGAAGAGTCAAATTTGTTATAAAATGCATTCCATTGAGTTGAGACAATAGGGTTATTTTCAGTTGGGTTTATTAGAAAATAATAAAATATGCTTTTCATTATTAGAAAGTAGTTATAATAATTTATTAGAAAATAAAGAGTCAATATATAATTTATAAACTTGAGCACCTTTGTGTTCCACACATAATGCTTTGAGCTACAAAAGCCTCTTGGTGGATTTTTCCTTTGATGAATTTGTAGTGTCCAGCTGTGAAATAGTCTTTCTGTACTCTGTGAATATTACATTACTCACTGACTAATAAAGAAGCTGACTGGCCTATAGCAAAGCAGGATAAAGTTAAGACAGGACAATCAAACTGAGGATACATAAAAGAAGAAGGGTGGAGCAGGAGAGTTGCCAGCAGACACAGAGGAGGCAAGATGGACATCAGTACTGAGAAAAATACCAAGTCACGTGGCAAAGCAAAAACAAAAAATATGGGTTAATTTAAGTGAAAGAGTTAGTTAGCAACAATCCTGAGCTATTGGCCAAGCATTTGCAATTAATATTGAGTCTCGTGCGGGTTATTTGGGAAGCAGTCAAGGCACAGAAAAACTCCGCCTATAGTATCCTTTCCTAGCTCTCCTGATTAGTTTGAAGTCTATTTTGTCAGATACTAAGATGACTAGACCTTCTTGCTTCTGCACAGACTGAGCAACTAAAGCAATTTGCATTCTTCTCAAATTGGCCCAGTAGAATATGTTAGAGGGTAACTACATTTTGAAAAAGAACGTCTAGGCTAGAGAAGAAGACAGTCTGGATTTGAGAGCACTGAGTGCACTTAAATTGAAAATACAAATAGGTTATAAATAAACCTAACTATTAGGATATTTCAAAACTGAAAAGTGCTTTCTATTGTCCTTTGCATTACCATGGTACTGATGAAAGAATTGGAGAGAAAAGAAAAATGATCCAGTACTAGATGTCAAGTTAGGGTACATTCTAACAGTTGTTTGAGATAATCTTGGTTGTATTTGAATAAAGGATTTTGCATATTTATGTGTCAGTTTTATTAACTATTGTGCCTTTTTGCCAGGCAAAAATTGGGAGCTTGGGGGTGAGGGTGGGGTGGGGGTAAGGGGA
>LOEQ01003740.1:109425-120533 GCA_001685075.1 Bramus lutescens
GCCTGCGTTCTCTTGGAGGAGCATCAGGGATATGAGAACTTGGGGAGAAATTAACCAACTGATCAAAAGCAGATGAAAAGATATTAAGAGAATACAGTGTTCCCCTCCCTGTAAACATTATGGGAGCAAGATGAAGCTTGTGGTTAGATCGATCACAGAGTGCACAACTCACAAAAATGTACAAATAGCTATGGAAAAAAATAAGTATGAGCGAAGAAATATATTTTGGTGACCCATAATGACTCGATAACCAATTTTACAAATGGCTGAAAACTGAAATGCTTGCCTCTAACAAGTTCATTTGATACATATTAATGTCCCATCAAAAGGGAAAAGGAGGATGATTTTAAATAATAAATAAATAAATAAAAGAGTAATTGATGGGCCACCTTTTCTCCTTCACCCTTGTAAAGGTATTCAGGGATGCTTTCTCTACTGCTTGATTTTTCGCATTCTTTTTCATTCTGTTTTCTTCTACCAAAAATATTTGAAGTCTGAAGTCATCCATAACAGACAGAACTTTTGGGGGAAAGGGACTTTAGGAGAACTGAGCACAAATGCACAGTCACCAACAATTAATGTTGAGTGAAGGGACGGGGAGGAAGTCAAAGGAAATCAGTGCGTACTCCTCATTTAATCTGCGGGAAATCTGACGAGAGAGCTGCATTCCTTGAAATCAGACCAAAATTGCTATTCTGAGACAGAGTGAAGTCTGAGAGTGTATTGAAAGATTGGCCCAAATGTCTGGTTGGTTAAATAAACATTAGACTCACACAGAAAAGGCCATGTCTCTTTGTATCTAAAGTACAAAGTATAAATACTACTTTCCATTGTAGCTTCATGACTGACAAAGATAAAATTAATCTAGACCATAGAAACTCTGACTTACAAATTGTTGATTAATGAAGAGGACTTACAGATAGCAAGGGGATAGCCACTTTTCCGAGAAAATCCGGGGCTTTATCTCCATCCTCATCAAACACCGTCACTTCCAAAACATCGTGAATATCTTTAATAGGGCTAAAAGAGGAAATATCAGGTATTATACACAAAAACACACAGGTGACGTCTGCTCCATAAAGATCTAAAAACACTTGCACTAATTAAGCCTGTGTGTCCTCAGGGTATAAAACTACCATTTAATTAAACCCCCCAAATTAAATCAAACTGACTATTCCCAAACCTTCCATCATGGAAGATTCAGATGTGCACAAGTTGAAGGAAGTCAACTTTCTTCCTGTGGCATTTTCTACACACGTGTGCACTCAAGGGTGATACTCTTAAAGAAACAGGATTAAAAAAAAAGAAAGAAAGAAAAGCAAAAGGGGGAGAAATCAGAGGAGAAAGGAGAGGGACCGTAAAGTCGCTCTGCAATGGGAAGAGCAAAAAATAATCTTTGGAAGTAATGAAGAAAAATGTGAGGGACTAGAGAGATGACTCATGGGTTAAAAGCACTTACTGCTCTCGCAGAGGACCCAGGTTCAGTTCCGAACACCCATACTGTAGCTTACTCCTGCCTGTAACCACAGTTCCAAAGGATTCCACCCTGTTTTCTAGCCTCTGTGGTCTTTTGAATGTACATGCAGCACATATATGCTCACGCAGGCATGCATGCTTACATACATATTTAACATACATAATAAACAAACATAAAAATAAGCAAATAAATATCTTTAAAATGTTTTTTTAAAACGAAAATCTGGTGAAATTATTGGATGAGGTACACAGAAAGCCTTTTCTAATTGAAACATAAAGTACCAAAAGTCTCATGCATGATTTTAGAAACACTTTTTCTTTGTATTGAACAGAAACCATGTACCACTGACAAGAAAAAATAGTGAAAAAGCCTTTGTCAAAAACTCTTGTATCTGGCAGTTGGCTGATGTATCTATCTCCAGGTGGTTTGCTTCTGCTAGACCTTTGAGGGACTTCCTATGAATACCATCAATTGCACTGGAGGCAAATCTGACTCTTTCCACACATAAACACAGACTAAGCAGTCTGTTTTGAGGGGGCAAAGCATCATTGATGCGCCCAAGGCCAGTGGGGGTCTCCATTTAACTGCCAGGTACCTTGAAATCTAAGGCAAACTAGGAAACCCAATATATGCAGCTTCCTGAATGCCCAAGTTTGATGAAACACACAGGGCAGTCCAAAGGAGCAGGCCACTCTAATCGAAGGGATTATTAATACCAGGAGTCATTGGAAGTCTTTAAGGATTCACAGATAATCTGCATTTTTCAAAAGATTCTGACAGAATACAAATCTTCATGCATTTAAGATAGTATCATAACATGTAAGTGCTTAGAATTTAAGACAGGACTCCATTTGTAACTTTTCTTAGCCTAGAAATAGATTAGTTTGGACATCTAGAAGCTTCTATCTATCCACAGATTAATTTAGTTACTAAGAGATCTATTTTATAAATGTCTCTGAGCAGTCCCTTACAGTTCCAAATGGTCTCTTCTATTATTAAGCCATACTATAAAATAAAAGGATAAAAGGTTTTGGAGGAAAAAAAACAATAAAATTCGCTCTTTGCACATAAAACTGAGTGGAAAAGTTCCCCCTCAAGAGCCCCCAGCCTGCCCCACAGACATCAGGGATAATTGCTCTCTAAGTTAAAGCTGCTCCTTGGATCCCAGGGCATCACACACTTACAATGTGAAAACTTTGTTCCACTCAGGATTGAGGTTTTTGTAAATGGTGTGTGTCTGAAGTCGGTCATTGCCCAACTCCAGCAGGCAGAAAGGATCACTCTTCCCTGGAAAGAGAACACAGACAACCATCAAAGACCAATGAGTCTCACAAGGGACGCGGCAAATCGAGCCAAAGCTGGGTGCTTTCACAATAAACTGGAGAACGGAGAGAAACTGAGGGCTGGGAAGCTGCTCTCCCATCAGACTTTCTGGATCATTTGAGAATTCAGAAAGTGAGGGAAGCCCATGAATGTTCAGTCTTTAACTTATCAAGGGATCCAGATCAATGAAACCAGAATTTTCACTCTGAGCACCAATGAGCAGAGCTCTCATGGGAGGGAGGGTGCACCAGGCCTGCGTGTGGAAGGGTCCTCGGGTTCCTTACGTGTCTTTAAAAGGAACTCAATAACAAAATTAAATAAAAATAACTCAATTAAAAAATAGGCCAAAGACCTTAAAAGGCATACAAAGCACCCAACGTGAATATTCAACATTACTCCTCTTCAGGAAAAGAGTAATCAAAGCCATGATGATAAAGCATCTCACCCCCGTGAGAAAGCTGCAGTCAAACAGACAGGAATGGGGATTGAGCGAGAAAGCATTTAGCACATACAACGCCCTGTGCTTTACTCTTAGTAATTCAAGAAAACAGAAACAAGGGGAAATATAACAAATACCATCAATATATGAAGGAAAGGAAGTCTTATAGGATAGCGGGACAATCAGTAAAGCCGTTATGGACAAACAGGGTTCCTTTAAAAGCTGCACATAGATCTATCATCTGGCTGCAATCTTATTTTCATATATATATATATATATACACACACACATATATATATATCCAAGAGAAATGGTTGCAGTCTCTGTAGCATAGTGTCTCTCACAGTATTCCTCACAATAGCCAAAAACACAGACAATATAGGTGTCTACCAACTGACAAGTAAAGGAGGAAATACAGACAACAAAATTATAACCAGTCATAAGGAAGATTAAACTATTAAAAGGATTAAACCATGTCATTTGCAGCAACACAGATGAGCCTGCAGGATAATATATTATGAAAGTCAATCACAGAAAAAATAAACACTGCAGAGTCTCATTCATAGACAGGATAGAAAGAATCATGAAGCGGAGTTGGGGCTGGAGAGCTAGCTGGTTCAATGGTTAAGATCATTAGTTACTCTTGCACAAGACTCTGGTTCAATTCCCAGCACCCAAGTGGCCATCTTCGGTTCCAAGAGATCTGATACCATCTTCTAGCCTCCATAGGTACCAGGCAAGCAGATGGTGCAAAGGCATGCATGCAGGAAAACATCGATACACACAAAAAAATCAAAAGAAATGTCAAATATTTGGAAGAAGTATAGAGAAAGAGTGGTTCCAAGATGGTAGAAGAGGAAGAGGGAGGGATGGATGGAGAAAGATTTAGACACAAGTACAAGGTTAAGGTTAAGCAGGCACGAACGCTGGTGTTCTCTTATGTAGTGTGCTGATTGCGGTTAATAATATTATATTGGATGTTTTAAAAGAGCTATAGGAAAAGATTTTGAATCTTTATATACAAAGACAGCCTTGATGTATGAAATGATAGACATGGTACATGTGCTTGATTTAATTATGATACCATGACACACATACCAAAATACCACAATCTATAATGTTGCTATCACATGCCAGTTAAAAGCAATGTATTTAAAATGTAACACTATTATCTTCCTACATTTTCTTTAGGTCAATGCAGATAATAACTCTTCTATAATTGGAAACAAATGAAAACATTGACTTCCACAAGGCAGTAAGAAGATAGAGCAACAAAGTACAAGAAGGCTCTTTTGAACTAAGCCTGTAACCTAAGTGAATAAGTAGACATGATCTACATTCCCAGTATGAGACCCCACATGCTAAAGTTTGCGATGCCATGAAACATTGAAAGCATAATTCAGGAAGTAAGGTCAGAGCTTATTTTTAACTAAAAATTTTCATCTCACAGAGCTGGAAAGGATGAAAATTTGAGTTCAGTTCTCTAGAACTCACAAAAACCTAGGCAACAAGGGAGGCAGAGGCAAGAAAATTCCAGAAAGATTCTAAGTCAACTGGCCTGGTGTATAGTGGAAAATACCCAGGGAGACACAAAAACACAAAGACAGACAGACAGACTGACAGACACACACACACACACACACACACACACACATACACACACTCCCTGTCTAAAACAAAGTGGAAGATGATGAGGAAGCTCAACATTGAATTATGACCTTCATACACCGCTATGTCATGTGAGTGTAGGTATTTGCACATAGGTACATCATACAGGCACAAGCATGCACATGCATACATATACATACACATACAGTTGCCTCACACCTCCTCACATCTTCTCCTTTTCCATCCTATCTCCCTCTATCCTCCAGAAGAATACACATAAGAAACAAGGACACTTCAAATCCAAAATCTGCTTGACAACCTCCAAGTAAAAAAATCATTGCCTTTCACAGGGATGGGCAGGAAGGCCTAAGATTGGATCTGTCAGGGGAAGGAAGAATGGCTACAATGTCCATTTGACATTAATGGGGCATGATAGGGGACTTCAAATCAAATGTTCCTCTAAGAGACAGCATGATACAGGGCTTAAAGACAGATGTCCCTCTAACAGGTACCTAGGACCTACCATAAAATGTGCTCAGGCATGCTGAACATTTAGCCAATGCTTCAGGCTGCTGAGCAGACCATCTGATCCTCTTTAGACACACCCAGGAGTGCTGAGTGCACATCCCTACAGAGTTTCACTTGCCCCACAGCCTGCACATAGGTATGATTAATTATTTTTTTAAAAAGTTAAAATGTACAAGCATGGGACAGAGTTAGTATTAAACAGGAGAACCCCATTGCACTGACTCATGGACTGGACAACTCAGGGCCCAAGAAGAAACCTTTCAAAGCCAGTTCCATAGTTTCAGTTGCCTGGAGACTGATGCATCCACGAGCAGAAACGGAAGCATCACTGTCCTCAGCTGCGAGCAATGGGAAGAACCTGTATCCACTCCGCAGAAATATAATAAGATTAAAATTATTTTATATTAACATAAAATACATATGTATAAATAACACCAGAGGCCTGTGAATTCTTGAAAAAGCCAGATAACCAAGCTAAAAATATATGTACTCTATCAACCAAGAGTACACATGCAAAAGACACCCTTCTCCCTGAGCAATGCCTGAACTGGCCTCTGCTTTACCAGGATTCTAATACCAAGAAGTCATTCTTTCCCCTAACTCCTGACTGTGGCTACATCTGTTATCAATTCTGGCTCTTAGGCTTTCATGAATGAAAGTGGCTCTGACCTGCTTTCTAAGCACGTGACGCGTGGCAGCCCAAATACAGAAGGGGCACGCAAAATGCCACTGACACAGAAATCCACCGTCGAATTTTGTTGACTTGTCATCAGGTTCCCCTGGCAAGGCCTTCTGTAGAAGAAGTGCAAGGGGAGCCTGCTGGGGCAGAAAGACATGTTTCCCCTTCTGCACTGATGGGAAGGAAGATTCCAGCCCTGGATGACATGCTCAGGTGCAGCCGCAAACCCCCTCCCCAACCTGAGCTGAAACAGCTACTTAACCATTTGTCAGACCATTAGTAGGTGTCAGAGCTGCTCCTCTAGGGACAGCAGCATGACATGCCATCAGCGCTGGCTCTGGGGAGAGCACCTGACACTTTTAATGAAAGCCCCGGGGTTAGTACACAGCAGGGCAGTCCTGCAGAGGCACAGGTGGGCTTGAGCTGTACCCAGCTCTCCCGAGCAGCCCTGTGCCTAGCTAATGAGGAGCATGCTCTTCTCCAGAACCCAGGAACTTTAGTTATGTGTCTCCAAGGAGCCTACTGCAACAACTCTCGGAAGGTAATTCAGTCAAAGCTCATTAAAACGCTGCATTTATTAATATTACAGTACAAAGAGGCAGGGAGAAGGGGAAACAAAGACATGATGGTGCTTATAGAGTAATTTGTGGGCACTTTGGATATTAGTTTCATTCTCTTTCAAAGTTTCACAGGGGAGGGTCCTCTAAGATTTAAATGATGGATATTCTCATGGAGGACAATGCTCTCTCATAAAAATGGGCCATCCTAACATTTCCCAGTGATACTAGGAGAATAATGACAGGCCAACTGAAATTCAGACACTCTTGAAAACATTTTACTAAACCCTATTTTGCCGTCAAGCTCTTAGCCAACCTTCAGTTCAAGGAAATGCACAGCGCCATGGCATAGTCATAACATTAGTGGCTCGGGTTCATGATGAAGCATCAATCAAAAACTCTTATTTGGGGGTGCCAACTTAAAATTCATTTCCAATCCTGAAACAGTAGGTAGGAATTTTTCATTTGAATAGTTTACCTTTATTTGGATGCTACAGATGTCAAATATCGATATTTTGGGAGTAGTATCTGTCTTAGTTAGGGTTTCCATTGCTGCGATGAAACACCATGACCAAACCACAAGTTGGGGAGGAAAGGGGTTTATTTGGCTTACACTTCAATTTTGCTGTTTGTCATTGAAGAAAGTCAGGACAGGAACTCAAACAGAGCAGGATCCCAGAGGCAGGAGCTGATGCAGAGGCCATGGAGGCGTGCTGCTTACTGGCTTGCTTCCCAAGGCTTGCTCAGCCCACCTTCTCATAAAACCCAAGACCAGCAGCCCAGGGATGGCACAACCCACCATGTGCTGGGTCCTCCCTCCTTGATCACTAAATAAGAAAAGGTCTTACAGCTGGATTTCATGGAGGCATTTCCTCAATCGAGGTTCATTCCTCTCTGATAATTCTTGCTTGTGTCAAGCTAGACACACAAAACCAGTCAGTACAGTACAAATCATTTGAAAGCAATGTACTCTATTCCTAGAACTGGCCAGGATGTGGATACACAAAGGTAACCAAGCTTCTGCCCACAAAGACTCTTCTCAGAGGTGGTGATCCTATTCTAGAAACAAATGGCTTGTAGACAAATTCATCAGGAAGGTGTCTGTGTGCACACACATAGAGCTGGTCCACCCTGCCTGATGGGTCTAATGAGCATTAATCATATATGTAATTATACCTGTGATAGCTTGACTTGTTTGAATAGAGAAAACTCCAACAGCATTCAAACTCCATCCCCATCATAGCAGGCATTAGTAAGACACAGGTTACTTAATGCATGTGGGAGAATACGTGTGCATAGTTTTATAAAGTTTATACATTTTATACAAGGGGGTCGGGCATCCTTAGATCCTATGACAGTGGCAGAAGTCATTTTTCCTTTTAATTTCACTTCCAGGTTCCATCCAACTTTCAAAACATCCCAGCATCCTCTGAGCTTGCCTCAGCCCTCTGCAGAAATCAGGCTCCTCCCAGCTGCCAGAATACATCTTTGTAGTCTACATGGGATCACACCACTCCCTCTCCTCGGTTTCCCACTTTTCATTGGCTGGCTTTCAAGCTCTCCAGTCCCACCTCAGAAACTAGCCTCCTTCTTCCCCAAAGGTCTCCTCTGGGATCTGTTTTCTAGTCTCAATTGATGATCTCTCCCCTCCTTGACAGAGCTCTGCAGGCTTGGAGTTGGGAAATGCTCGGCACTTGCTCCCACCATACCAGCCTCTTCTCTGTCTCACTTAACATGTCACCTTCTTAGGACACTATCAAGTGTTCTTCAGTGAGTCCCACACTGATCGTAGCAGCAAAATGATAATCCGACATCTGTTGCTGAGCATGGGAATCAATTCCTACCCCCACTATGTTATCAGGACACAACACAGGCCCACTCAGAAGCACCTACTGAAATTAATTAGGATGGGCTGTGAACCCTGCCTCTAAAACCAAAGTGACCTATGCTATGAGTTGATTGAATGCCACGCAGGAGTAGGATTCACGGGTGCTCATGGCAACATTAAGTTACAATTGGCAAATCTTCTACATCCTCCCAAACTTTATTTCAACCCAAGTCCACATTCTTTGGCAGACAGTTCAAACAGACAGGCTGCCAAAGGCAGATTTATAGAGTTTTAATGTGTTTTTCAAACTCCTCGATTTGGTCTCAGCTGTCCAGGAGGATCTCATGAAAATTAAAAGCATTCAATCACTACCACGAAGTTTCTAGAAATTCCAATTATAGTCGTCCCCCTGAAAATAGGGCATCCTTAAGAGGAAAAGTATTGCTATGGATACAGCTCGCAGAGACAGACAGTGAATTTAAACCATAAAATGGGCATGTGGGTTAAAATTCCCAGTGAACAATAACTACAGGCCTGCTCTTCTGATACAAGCGGATTTTAAAAAAAAGAAGAAAGAGACAAACTAAACACAGCAAAGTAAAATTACAGAAATGATTCAAAGTCAGTATTACAACGTATGACTGGGAGATTTGTACTCTGTACTGCAAGGTTTCACTGTAGTGTTTCAGTCAACAGTTTTACGTGGGGGAGTGCTTTTATATATAATAAAAATGTGATGTGCTTTATATAGATAAAATTATTATCCAGGTTATCAAAATGTGAAATGTAAGTGTTAGACAGCTTAGCACAAGAACTTCCTTGCTGAAAAACTTAATTTTTTTTTTTTTAGCAGATAACAGGACCGGAAATAACAAGAATAAAGCATCCTAGAGTGATCACTGTAGATTTCTAAAAGTGACTGAAAAGCTAAAAGTGATTAGAATGTTTAATAATTTCAGGATTGCCTAAAATTAAGGCAGGTTATAAACAGTAGGTTAAGAAGACAGAGTTTGACATTTTTCATAAGTCAGCAACACACTAATAAAGTAAATGTAATAAAGAATGGAAAAATAATCTAATGAATATAAAATATATACTAGGTATACTCATTTAGGTTTTAATTTAACCCTAAAAACACTTATGCGAATGGGAAGATTCACAGTGGACCCAAGCCACTGGGGGAGAACCAACTAGCAACTAACACAACATCAAATACATATATATGTGCCTTTCCAGCATAGTAAAAAGGAGGTTTCAATGAAAATCAATAACCATAAAAACCAAGGGAAAACACGTACATTGATTGCCATCTTCTATAAATTTATCATTAAACTATACAGGCTTAATCAGGCACCTGATTTAGGCACGAGGGAAGAGTTCATACACTGCCTAATGAACAGAGGGTGTTAGCAAAGTAATGGGTGTTCATCTTCACATGGTAGATGTACCAAGAGCTCCTCCTAATGGCACAACCAAGGAACTAGCAATTGGTCCTCCCTGATTCAGCAAGGTGTGCGCCTCCCTGACATAGATAGCAACACCACCCCCTTCATCAGGAATTCTGCAATGGAGGAGGAGGGAGGGGGCCCAAAAGAAAGACACAAATTACACCTACAGATCTTATGTCCCTAGTGGTCTGTTCACCTTGTGGAGCCATTGAGTAGTAAGTTTTAAAAGTCACCACAGTGCTAAGAGGCCAACTTTCCTTGGGTTGAGGAAAACTTTAAAAATCTGTGGGGAAAGCAAACTATACTCCCCAGAAAGCAGCAGTGGCATGGAATAAAATAACTTCTGAATCCTAGCCCTGCATCAGCTCATGACACTGGCCCTAACCCGTTTATGCATCAAACATGTTATGTTGATAACAACTTGCATTTCTTGCTCAAAACACATGTTGTCCTTGACATTCTTCTAACAGACACACTTGAAGATTACTTAATTTGCCAGATATTTGGGAGCTGTTTACAACCCATGCTGGCGTTTATAATTAAATATGTTCAAAGCTCTCAAAAACGAAGTACAATTCATGGTGAGATGTTTGAAGAGCAAGTAGATGCCAACATTGGGTGAAGAATGTAATTCCAGGTTTGCCTCCTTCATTGCCTCAGGTAAATACCCAGATTCTCCTTCACACATAACACTCAGGACAAAGATAGGATTGCAATGCAGAATGAGATCAAGCACAACACAGCACAGCAATGTTCATGCTGCATCATGCAGCCATGCAGCATTGTCCTGGCCTGGTCTAGGCAGAGAACAATCACCCTGGCAAAGGAAACACACCTATGTTCAGAATATGATTCATGAGCCAATCTACTGCCATTCACAGGGCTGGGGTAATAGGATAAGGCACAGGGCAACATAAACATCTCATCTACTTGAATTTTTAAAGAAGGGGAATAATTAAATTCATGGAGAAAAGCTTGATTAACAAGAAAGTCGATGTGTATGAGAGAGGAGTCAGGAATAGATGATGGATCTCTACCTGTGTGCTATGCAAAGGCTGTCCATTAATGGCTTCTTACTCTGACTATGGAATTGACTCCTCGGGTGACACCACCTCACAACCATACTGAGACTATCCTGAACAGTTATACAACTGTAAGCTGAGCACCCAAGATGGCTCCCTGTGCTCCATCACTGATCTCTCTCTCTCTCTCTCTCTCTCT
>LOEQ01003740.1:130241-148440 GCA_001685075.1 Bramus lutescens
GCTGCAGCAAGCAGGGCCAAACACAGTTTGCAAGTACAAACGCTGAAACTGTGAGGCTATCAATCCATTAGCATTCCGGAATGCCAAATGAGCTCCTACATGAATACATCTGGGTAACATTATTTGAAACTAAATGATTTTGTGGGAAATGCACATTGTGAGAAACAATTGCTCCCGTGTGTGCTTTGCCTCCTATTACTTTATTCAAAGGAACCCGATAGTTACTTCTACTTATTAAGTGTCTGGTTTTGCCTGAAGCTCACTTTGAAGCAAGACAAATCACGATAACAAGAGAGAATAAAGAGGCTGAGGTCCTTCTGCACCTGAGAAATCGGCTGCCAAGAGGTCCACCGCCTTCAGAACCTTCACCTGTAGAAGGCCAACGTCTTTCACGTCTCTCAGTGAGTTCTGTAAGGCCTGTGGGGACACAAGAGGTTAAACATAAGAGAGAATGGATTACTCATGCGCCGCTCTTGCCGCGAAGTTCCCCCTGGAAGTATGTTCCAGATTTATCTCCCCCTTCTTCATAAGAGCTGTGAGCTGTGCATGTCAGACACCAGGGCCGTTAGGCATGTATCACAGCCAGATGAGAAGAAAATTGACTGAGGATTAATTAACTGCAGCCTCAAAATAAACAAATTAGAAGCACTCACAATCTGCTTTTAACATTGCCCCCTGGTGCTAGCATAGATAACCCACTGAGAAAATGTGTGGGTGGAATTGCATTCCTTCTCCCCTGCCTTTTCTCATTAAGGCAACTTTTAAACTACCTTTAAAGGCAATAGCAAGCTGATCTGATTATTATAAACTTTACGGATACTGTAGGACTAACCTTCATCCCACTACAAATGCTTCCTATCAAGGAAAAATAATCAGAGATAGAAAGAAACTCAGTTTCCTGATCTAAGATTAAATCTGTTCCATCCATTAAACGAAAACTTGGGCTTCTGGCACCACCCGGTAGTCACATTCTCTTTAGTCTTTAATTAACATTTTCCATAGATTGAATACATTTACTCAGGATTCTGAAGCTGGTGCTACACAGCTTCTCTAAGTACATAGCATCCTTACAAACATGTGTATCAGAGAAAAGCGATGCGGTACCTATTCTCATGCCTACAGGAGACGTATAATAAAAACATAGCTTCAAAACCATCAAAACGGTTGCCATTCTTATTAATAACTAAAAGGATGGGATAAGCAGGCTCTAATTACTTAGGGGACAACAGTAAAACCCTTGTTATTTGGGTATGTGAGGGTAAAACAGCCAAAGTTAATTCCTGTATGTTTAGCCGAATCTAGCATGCGGCAACTCTAAGAACTTTTGAAAACTATTGTCTCCATGTACTTTTAGCCTAAACAAGCCAACCAGCTAGTTTTGGGGATATATGGAAGCTTTTTAAATGAATATTAGTATAATGCAAAGGGGGAAATGCTTTCTACCGATGGCTACTCTGCCAGAACGGTAGGCACGTGTACCTGTAATTCCAATGTTGAGACTGAGGCAGAAGGATTGGGATCTGGGGCAAGTCTGAGCTACATAGTAAGTTCTAAGCCAGCCTAAGCTATACATAAAGACTGTGTGATAGTGTATTCTTTCTCTCTCTCACATGCTGGCTCACTGAAGAAACTCAGGATGTCTACTTTCTTAGTAGCTTCAAATGCTAAGACATTTTTCAAAGCAGTCTTCGTGATGCTGCAAATACTATTTTATAAATATAAAGCATGCTTCATAAATTTCTGAATCCACTTAAATTGCAATCCACTGTCTACTTGAGGAGCGTATTTATTTCCACATCCCATTTACTTGAAGTCCTCAGAGAAGACAGTCACAGTGAATTTTGCCCAGACATCTTCCGAAGATAACAAACTGGCTTGCTGAGTCTGCACTGACCTGAGATGCAGGTCTGGAATGCTCCCTCGTGAAGATTAAGCATTATCCAACCCTACACTTCCACAATGAAGACCTCTGGAGGCATTGGCACTACACTCTATGCTGAGAACAGTGCGGCCACTGAATAAAGAATCGCCATGGTTCTGGATTCCAGGCCTTTGCTTTCAGCCCATGGCAGAAATAACAAACACGTGTTGATTTACCAAGAGGGGGAGACAAAATAAGAAACAATAAAGAAGGCCATAGCACCAGAAATGAATACACAGACAAATGCTGAATATACCATTCCACATCTTATTTTGTGAGACAGGGAGTTAATCTTGCAACAGAGATCTCTGTTGGTACTTTCGTCAGTGCAGACTTGGTTCTAACTTCAAACTGCACGTTAATAGGAGGAGTCAAGGAGAAAGGGGCCATGTGACAAGGCCATGCACTCACGTATCGCTGGGAAATCTGCTTCCGCTCGCTGGGATCCTCCAAGGGGCAGACACAGAGGTCGGAGATGGAGACTCCACTACAGGGAGTCAGGGTGATCAGCATGAGAAGAGCCCCCAGGCAGCTGTCCAGAGGCAGCTCCAAGCAGTTGTCTTGCTTAAGCGGGAGGGCGGAAATATCCACTTTACACCTGGGGACGTTTCAGGGGATGGGGAAAGCAGGGATTATTCCAAGGCCATCGCAAAACTCCAGAGACCCCATTTCACACAAGCTTCCTTACTACCAAACTTCACTGTCTGGACACGAGTTATTGATCGGGGAAGCTTGCCAGAGTCCCCTGGCCCAGGGTACTCTCTAGGCCTAATGTGCTCTAAATTAAGGATTCTCTTTCATTAAAGAATAGGCAATAATAGAGGTGCCAGGTCTTTGCCAAATAAGGGCCATAAAAGGACAGTGCAATCAAGAATGAGGAAGGAGAATATTGTGACGTGTAAGAGAGGGTCAGGGAGGGGCTTTCCCTGTGACTTCTCTATCCAAAATAAAAGAGTTTTTGCACAGAAAGAGAAAACTCAGGCCAACCACACACGGGGGAAGAGTGAATGCAGAAATCATTTTCTCCCCGGTCGATTAACGCCAACTGGCAAATTTCTAGTTACAGAAATTTGTTGAGGTGGTTTCCTAATAGGCAGGCTTCCCAGGTGAGTTTCTCGTGGACACAAGGAGCATGAAGCGCTGTTGATGGATCCCACCTCTGCAGTACTGTCAGTGAGGCGCTACGCAGCTGCTTTCAATTACAGGGTTTCTGCCTCTTCAGCGCCAATGCTGCAGAGCTGCTGAAACCCTCAGACACCTTTACCTACAGAAGCAAACCCTCTGATGGCGAGGCTTCGGGGCTGAGCAATTCCTCTGCCTCAGCGCTTCCAGCTCCAGCTTCCCCTCAACCACCCTGTCTAACTTGAAGGATACAGGTGGATAAAGCAGCCAGGAAAGCACGGAGGAGCAGACAGAGGCAGGCGATAGAAGCACCGAGATTTCATTATTTTATACAATTCTCAGGGATTCTGTACAGTAATGAATACGACGAATATTCAAGACTTTGGGGAAGAATAGAGGCTCTGCCTGTTGCAATGAGCGAAAGCAGATTTTTTACACAAACTTTCCAAGGGACTTTGTGTGTTAGCAGAGAGCTAGGAGCAGGCAACCTTACAGTAAAGTAATGGCAATTTGGGGGTCACACAGATACAAAGGCAAAATTAGTTGAAACAATTGCGTTCTCCAGCACAATTAAAAAGGGAAAAAGCAAATTACCAGTCTATTCCCATTTTCATTACAGGATCAAAATTCACATATTAAAATTAAACATGCATAGACTTTTATTTGCTATTTATGTAAAGTAAGCCCAATTACACGAAGGGATATTGATTATTTTAGATATATTATATGTATTATTTATTTTCATTATATATATTTATAATATATTATGTATAAATATATAGTATTCATTATTATATCAATTTATATTATATATTATATATGCTGTATACAATAAATTCTCAAATTTTTTTATTAGAGTAAGATTATAATACAAATATATTTCATTTTCTGTGCTTTTAATTAAAATTATATCTTCTATAGCAAAAAGAAGCTTTTGTGAAATAAAATATAGTGTTACCCATGAAAAGAGGGGTCACTTAGTAGCTTTATTTAATAAGCAATTGTTTGAGTGGGTAACCAAATGTGCTTAATGGAAAAATATCAAGTATTATATGCTACAACTCCCACATTATTAATATTACAAGAGTATGTCTAACTTAAGAGTATTATTTTTCATTGTTAAGGATACTTTTGTTTGGAAACAAAACATACTTTCTCTAATTTAATCAAACTGAAAACTTTTTTCTAATTATCCATGAGGTTTAAAACTGCCATTGCTCTGCACTGGTGATGGGGGGTTCCTTTTTAGCTCATTGTGAGAGGTAATGCCTCTGCTCTTTATTAACAAAGCAAATCTAAACTCTCCAAGAAGGAAACAGTATAATTTCAAAAATCAATGAAAGATGCCTTTATTACTTAAAATCTTGAAAAGACAATCCAAGAAGACCCTTTTTGTTTATTTAAAGAATTTTATTAATTCTTTAAAAACTGCATACATTGTATTTTGAACATTTTTATCCCCATTACTGCAATGCGCTTGTCTCGGGGAATGTACCAAATAATTTTGATCCATTTTTTGTTTGTTTGTTTGCTTGCTTGCTTGTTTTAAGCTGTTCCTGAAGTCCAGCCAAAGTCGTTACTACTTTCTACAACTCTCCGCATTTTCTTTCCCCCCAAGATGTTGTAAGTAGATGCAGGATTAATCTGTACTAGCTACAACGAGGATACAAGATCAACCTCTCTACCTTTTATGGGCAAGGCATGGAATTACCCTGTTGGCCTGCTACAGGCAGCACCCAGAATATTCTCACACGGAGCATATGCTTTCATGTGAGGAAGCAGAAATTAGTCTTTGCGGTTTGTGAATCATTCTCTCTACTGAAACTCCTCTACTCCCTCATGACACAAAACTACAGGATTACTAGCAGTGGAAACAAATATTGTTTTCTAATAAAGTTTCATTTACACAAAAGCAGGCTTTGACTCCTGGTTTCTATTTGTCAATCTTGATGCACAGAAATGCTATTATTGGAGCTGTGGTGAATTATGCCAGCAGAAGTATTTTTAATTGCAAGATTTTTTGAAGGTAATAGTAACAGATCCATAAAGGCATTGGAGAAATTAATCTAGGAAATTTTTTAAAATATGTATTTTTTTATCTCACTATACCCTATGAAGCCAGGTCAAAATACCCAATGATCTGTTTGTCAATAAAAAGAGGATAAAGAAACATGATTATAAAATTGTTCTGCTGTAAGAAACTCAACCACTCAGAACTTCCTTATAAGAAATCCGGTTAATGAACATTAAGGACAAATACATAGCTGTCACCAAGGTGTCAGGCTTTCCTCCTTCTGCAAGGTTACTGACCCTCTCTGGATAATCAGGATATTCAACCCATAGGATCCATATGGAACAAGAAAACACACATTCCAGCTTCAGATCTTAGCAAATCAAAATGACAGGAATACTGGAACAATTCATAGATTCACCTTGTGGGGAAAAAAGGCAGAGAGACTGCTGATTTCTGCACACCTAGAGAGAAGTTGCTGTATTCACCACCTTGACACGGGATTCCATGGCTATAAACCCTGCTCTGTTCTCTGCCTTCACCCAGAGATGTCATCAGCTCTACTCCACCTCTCGAGATTCTATGGAACAAAGGACCTCCTCTCTTCTGTAGACACCTGCCTGCGCTTGTGCTGACTTCCTCCGTGTGTGCCATGGGATCCATGTGGAGGTCAGAAGGCAAATTCAGCACTTGGTCCTCCTCTTCTACCTTGTTTCAGGCAGGATCTCTTTGTTCTCTTTCCGACTGGATCCCGAGCTCCCTGTATTCTCCCATCTCCAATTCCACCTCCCTAGAGCAGGGCTGGGATTCCAGCTGTTCACACTATGCTTCCAGCTTTTACGTGGATTATTGGGATTTGAACTCTCCGTGCTTACATGGCAAATCTATTTGGTCCATTGCATCATCGCTCGAGCCTTCTCTGTCCTATCTTCAGGCACTCATTTTACAAATCTCTGCTTCTATCACCCTATTCCTGGAATGCTGTCTACTTTTAGCCAGAAACCCAAGGTCATTTGCATGATTCTGGAATCCACAACCTTCTTACCAATGGAAGAGTCACTGTTGGCTACTTGCAGAGGTCCAAAATTTAGTGCTGAAGGGCAGGAGATTCCCCTCCATTATTTCATAATGAACCCTCACTTCTTTGAAGCCTGCCCAGCACACAAGAGGGTTCTGTACTGGTGGATACAAAGAATGCTCAAACAATTGCCAACGGGGTAAGAACAACTACAACGCCAGTCACAAATGATCAAAACCTGTCCCTTTGTTTAATCATTTCACGGTCATTGTTCTTCCCCTGTCTAGAAAACACCTGCAGTAAATGGATGTCCTGAGTGTGAGGTTAAGATCTCCACAGTTCTACCACCTGAAGAAAACAGAGACTAGATTCTCTTATTATTTTTCTGACATTTGTTAGAGCTTCCCTCTTTCACCGCAGGCTGTTAAAGTGCTGAATTAGCATTGTTTCTGACCTCCCGTTCCTGTCTTTCTGCATTAATCCCACAACATTTTCATGTTTTAATTCAACACATAATTTTACCATATCAGTCAGCCAAACCGGCCCAACTTTAACTCGCCGTGGTAGCTTTTAACCTCTTCTTCATTACCATAATTCCATGTTTTATATTACAGACCGGTCGGCTTTTAGCTTAAATGCAAGGGGCAGGAAAGAGTGCTGCGGTTCGAGAAGCTGTAAATCTCCGCAGCTGAGGAAATGGTGAACAGGAAGGGAACGGGGAATGTGTCAAGCCCTGTTGTAAAAGCAGATCAACGACATGGCTTGCAATTTGTCCAGAGAAATATTCCAGCCTGGACTGTTCACTGCTTCAAAGCCACTAATAAACTGGTAGGATGTCAGAGCCACTTTAAGACACCATCTGGGACCGAGGAATGACCGTGAGGCAGATCAAAACAGGAGCGTGCATTCTCGGCGCCAGTCTTTGCAAACGGGGTTTAGAATATTCTATGAAACAGAATCTCTCCCTTCACCCTGAAATGGAATGTATCCATTAAGAAAGTGATTTCTTTGAAACAGCACAAAAATGGAATAATTGATATTCATCTTTTCTTTGTACTTTTTCATTTCATTAACAGAGGCTGGAGGATGGCCGAGTGGATAAACGGACTGCCGTTCAAGCAGGAGGACTCCAGATCCTCGGCACACACATAAAAGCTGGGCATGGTGTTCACAACTAACTCTGTGCTGGGGGCCCAGGGTAGGAGCATTCCTGAGACTTGTTACTTGCTTGTACTGCTAGTTATATTGTAATGTATGCACACATAGCTGGGACTAGTTTCTCTTGGGTTTATGCCCTCCTTTCCTAGAAAGTTCACTCTCTGTGCCTCAGAGCTGACCATTTCTTTTTATAGTTGCTTTGCCAATAAAAACACAGTGAGCGAGGCAGTGTGATTTCAAGGGTGGCTGGCTCTCGCCGAAAGCATGGTCATCTTTGGGACTCCATCCACCCCATCTTCACAGCTCCCTGAATGTCAGGTAGAACCTGTGAGTAGATATGCTATGGCAAAGGGGAAGCCGGACTCTAGAAAGCCTCAGAACATAGATGCAGAGAAGAGGCAATCTCAAGGTCACCATTGTGTATGTGACCCCAGCTCCTATAAGCAAAGCACTTATATAAATATACATATTTACATAAAGTCTATATTTTGAAAAACATACTGAATTTTACTGCTTTTATTTAATTTACTTGAACTAAATAATTTCATTTTTAAATTTTATAGAGATCTATAGCTGCCATGCAGAAAATTTCCAAAATAACTAACGGAAATTTAACGCCCACTGTAGACTATGTCAATGGATATGCCACAGTTTCTGACCTGAATATTGGCCATGGACTCCATTATACAGCAAAACAGTCAGACATACAGTGGGTTCATTACTAAAACCACAGAGTAACCCCCCCAAGTGTGGTGTTTCTTTCCCATATGAAACTATCTACAATGGGGATCTTTACCAAGGAGAACATCCTTAGAGGGGCTTGAAAGTATTAGCATGACTCTACTCTCCAAAATAAAGTGGAAGAAGGGTCTCGGGAGACAGCGAGCATTCGTTTACACTGCTAGAGACTCTGACTTTTGAATAGTCGAAGTAACAATAGCTAAGTCTCAGAGTAAACTATACAAAGGAAAATAAACTGTGGTGGAGGGGACAAAAATGTTGAAAACGTAGGCTCATGGGGATGATTCAGTAGGTAAAGGCACTTTTAAAGGTACTTGTACAAGCCTTATGATCTGAGTTTGAACCTGTGAGCCCATGGTGGAAGAAGAGAGTCAAGCTCTGGAAATTGTCCTCTGACCTCCACATGAGTGTCTTAACATAGGCAAACCTGCACATACAGACACTGCTAAGTAATTATTTTTAAGTTGAAGTTAAAAACAGAAAGTCTTAAGAATGGTCTACAAGCAACTTTCCAGAAATAACTGCATGCTGCACAATGGTTTGTGGTTTTGTTTGTTTATGAGACAGGGTTTTCCTGTGTAGCCCAGGCTGGCCTCAAACTTATGATCCTCCCTGCTTAGCCTCCTGAGTGTTAGGATTACAAAATCCAGGGCACCTTGTCCTGTCATTATGTCTCCATTAAATCTGAGATACAGTATTCTACATGAGTAAAGACTTCAGTAAACCTATATTCACTACAATGCAATGCTGTCCAGAGCCAGGGCTCCCAAGAGATACTTTTGTTATCTTTTGAATTGCAAGAGGGGAAAAAGGAAAAGGATGCCCCCAAAAGAAACAAAAACCCTTTCCTACTATAAAGAAGAAGACAGGTAGACAACTCAGTTACAAACAGGAAATGTCTAAAATAATAAATGAATATTTGAATGGCAAAACACAGGCCATACAGGACATCTTTGGTTTGTTTTTTGTTTGTTTGTTTGTTTGTTTTTGTTTTTTTTTTTGTCTCTGAAGCACCATAACACTCGCTTGGAAGAGCATTTCCTACTATGTGACGGAAACGTGACAATGGAGTGACGTGGGACATACAAGGCATTATTATTTGCACCCACTAAAATAACCCTGGGTCATTCATCACTGGAGGCCCGAGTACCCTCTGCACAGATAACATTTCAGAACACAGAGTTCTCCAAGTTTCCTAACTTAGCCACACCCCCAACTTTCTGATCCTTCTGCTCTTGATACTGGCCAGGCTGTGACATGTCAGAGCATCGAGGATGTCAGAGGTAGGAAATGTCTGAGGATTTCAGTTCCCGTGCGTGGGCAGGAGAGAAAGAAACAAGGCCAGGCTAGTAACTGGACATGAAGTGACTGACAAACACCAGCCCACACCTGCTGGATCTAGGCTACATGGAATGACTCAGCACGCTATGTGATGCACCCAATTGGTCCAGCAGACTTAAGAAAGCCACCAGTGCTGCCTACCAGATGGGCAGCGGAGAAGATGGTGCAAGGCAAAACCAACTGTGCTGGGCAGGTGCGGGGTGAAAGGCAGAAACGAAACTGCCATAGCTTCTGGTTGGCTGTTCCCTTAGCGGGTACCTGCCCATGCACAATGGAATGCAGACATCGTGTGCCGAGGCACATGCCTGTCTCTGTAGAATTGTGGGAAGTAATTGGTGTCAGGTGGATGACAGCCAGCCAGTCTGCCTACCAGTATCTTGTTATATGCCAGGGAACACCACATAACAGAACAGCTGTGTTGAGAAACAAGGGGGGAATTTGGTGGGTGCTTAATTCCTCTTGCAACTGCCCCAGGAATGGTGAGATACGGACAGCAAGAAAGGTTAACACGGCATTGCAGGGTCCCACGCCCTATACCAAGAACAGCCTACAGAAAGACAATTCTCTGAAGGAGTGCTTAGCTGGCCTCATGCCAAGTCTCCCTTGGAACTTCTTACTGTTCTTTCTGCAATCCCTCACTGTAAAATGAATGGGTTATAACAGATAAATTACGTTAATCTTTCGTTTTGAGTACTAAAGCCTTGTCCTTGGCTGGAATCCCAAATACCAAGGTGTACTGGCTACATTGGAGAGGTGAAGACACTTTTCTCCTCCCTCAGCAGTGGCTCAGATCATAGCCTTGAGCTGAGGCTCCAGACTGGAAGCTAGCAGTGTAAATAGCTGCTGGTATCCCTTTACACACGTGTGTTCATCACTGAAGATATGTATACAAGTTATGCTTCTCGGGGGAAAACTAAAGGGATTTGATATAAATAATTGGATCCTTAAAGCCCCTAATCCTGGCCCTGGAATTCATTGTCCTCCAGCCCAAAACACTGGAAGCTCTCCTTCACTGGCAAGGCTCGGCTGCCCAAGATCAGAGGTAAGATGAACTTCTTCAAGGGTTTCCTTTGTGTCCACAACAGTCCAGGCACGGTGTTTGAGATTTTATTGTATTCCTCACTACTAGCCTATAAAGAAACTATGATTCTCATGTCACCCACGGGTGACCACATCAATTGAGTTGTTTGCTTTAGACCACCTCCCTCCCAAGTAATCAAATAAACAACAGGATAGCTTTTGTTGCTTCAGATTCCATGATAGTTTGTCACCGAACACATCAAAGACATTTCAGTCCTGGGGAACAACTCACCTTCTTTGTCTACTCAATCAAATGATACATTGTAAAATTAAAATGAAATCCTACAAGTGTTTACAGATATGTCCCAATGGTCCGAGACAGCAAGCACATAACTTATGCTGGAGACTTCTTGGTTCACAGATTTCAGTGGGCATTTTGAACACACAGCGTCCACATGCATAGATGCAACCAACCTTGGATAAAATGGTTGCTTTAAAGAATATGGCCATAGTCCATAATAACGACATGAAGTCATCCTGAAACCTAACAACAACTTACATAGCTTTTTACATTATGTTAGATATCATTTGAAATCCAGAGACAAAACATGTAAGATGAGCAAGTGTCTGTATTGTACCTAAAGGCAAATATGACACATGCCCCATGCACTCTGACCTTTGAGTATGTTATTATCATCATGAGTTCCTGGAATGACCTCTGGGGAGATGAGGAGGAACAACTCTATTTTCTTATTTTTAAAGCCTGATCTAAATATTGAGTTGCATTTACCAGCTAAAAAACTGACACCCCTCCCACATTAAGTGGCTGCCCAGCTCACTACTTGCTCCTTGAGGTAGGAGATGGGTGTCCACGCCGAACACAAACAGGCAAGACATTCTCTCAGAGCTAACCACTGTACAGTTNCCCCCGTAGTAGCAGTGACTCACGTGCCCAGTCGCTCCTCATGCTTTTTCCTGTCCTTTCCCCACACTTCAATGTCCAAAATGCCCATCCTGTCAGAGAAGTAGTGAAAGTCAAACTGTTCCTGCCATTGCGGGTTTGCACTCTTACACAGTGTCTAGAAAACATGCAGTTACAGGGTTTACTTTCTCAGCAGGTCGGTCATGGCTACAGCAGCTACACATTCATGTCATGTCTATGGGGCAGGAAGTCACCATGAGGGGGTGGGATCTCTCAACAAGATACACTTAACATCTGGGATAAGGACCCTTGTGGACTTGGGATTTAGCAACATATGGCTACTCTTTTAAAGGACTCCCAAATGTAGCAATTTCTCCAGCACATAAAGAAGAGCGCCACAAGAAACTGTAAAAGCCACACGAACATAGAGTGACTGTATACACTGAGCCTGCATGGGGTCGTTCCCATAAGGCAGCATTTTTAACTGTTGCGTCAAATGCAAGCAATGTTTGTGCTGGTGCATATATCGGACCCGGCCTAAACATCAGAAAAACTAACACTTTGTGAGCTTAATTAACATCTTTTGAACATATTAAATAAGAACTCTATTATATATGGTAGCACAGAGCTGTCTACTTCTAAGTCCAAAGATACTGAATCCCTACGCTTTGGTGAAGGGAAAACTAGACAATCCCACTTTACCATGTTTGAAAATTAATCAGTTATAGAAAATCGAACATATGTTCCTGTGTTCTCTAAGTATGAACAAATTGCCTATGGTGTGGCTTGCTGACTTTGCTGACAGGCTCTTCATTTTTCTTCCTTTTATAGAGAGTTGGTTTGTGATCAAGCATTTTGATCTTTGGTGACTATGTCTGGGCTCTAAACCCATAGATCAACTCTTAAGTCAGCACCAACTACCCACACACAAGAAAAAACACGGCAGCTCACACCTCAACTGTTATCATGTCATTCATATAAACATATTTGGGCTGGGTCTTATAACTCTTTTTTATCATATCAGATCATAGAATTTAGATCCCAAGAAGAAAAAGACGTCTTAGAAATGAAAATCTAATTCAATGTTTCCCATAGGGAAAGTGCTAGACATTGGCCTACTTTTCACCTCCTACTGAATAGCTAATCATCATAGAGATGAATAAGCTTTCCAGAAATCCTCAGCCTGATCGTGAGTAGCTAAAGATCTCTCAGTGGAGGGCAGTGATCTTTGCACTCTATTTGAAATGATCTGCTAGAAATGATTCTCTGTATATTTCAGGTCTCACTCACTCTTGCTTTTCCATTCACTGTGCACACTTGTTCACTGTGTGCCTCCCTTCTTCCCTTCCCCTTTATGCTGGAGTGAAGGATGTCTGATGTTGGATTTTTGCACTGAAATTAGGCAGCACCCTACTTCTTGCCTTCCTGTGTCCTTTTTCCAAGTTGTCTGTGCCTGTTTGACTGTTTATTAGATGCCAGGGACCCCAGTGCACCTATCCTTGGATGCTTTTTCAAAACCTAGGGTTGTTTTTGTCTTGTTTTGCTTTTTTTTAGTGGCCTTTGACAAGTGGCATAACTTTCAACTACCCTGGTCCCTTTAATTCATAAAGCATACAAAATATTCCTATCTGGTAGTCATAAAAGAGTTATATAAAGATGGAGACTAATTAATTTCCATGGTTTAAAAAGCATTGTTTTTTAATTCAGTTCATGCCAAATTACTAAGATACAGAACTATATGACATTTGAATTGGCAGAATCACAGAATCAGACAACTTATTGTTAAAGCACTCTTATTTTTTAGTACTACTTTATGTGACTTTTTTTTTTTGAGAAAAAAAAAACACCCAGAAACACCAAATATCTACTTTTGGTGCTAAGACTAACAAAGGTAACAAGCATACAATTTTGAAACTATTTTTACTTATGTCCAATATTTTAATGTTATCAAGTAGTATGTTGCTTTATTTTAGAATAATTAAGACAACTCAACTACCCTTTACCTATAGACTTTGAAGCCCACATTGCATATTCTCAAGCTCATGCATCCAGAACTATGATTTAATAAGCTTTCTTTACCTCTGAAGTACATGAAAATAAATTATTTACCTCTGAAATACTCTGCAAATAAATGAGACTAGGCTATACCTATATCAGTTTAATTAATCTATACAATTGTTTGTTTTCTGGGATGCTGCTTAACATGGCTAGGGAGAGCCTAAAAATAAGTTGGCTCCGCTCTTGAGAAATATCGAGTGGGAAAACTTTTATCTTTATCACTTGGAAAGATAATATCCTCCTTGTCTCGTTAACAGAACTTACCTTGCTTTTGTATCTCTGGTCTCCCAGTTTTAACTGGACAAACATCTCTGTCACATTCCCTCCTGAGACATTCTTCCCTTCCAACAGCGTTATACTTATAATCCCATTCCAGAGTTGGTTTTTTCTCAGGGACTCTGAGAGCCGGAGGTTGCGGATCAAAGAGGACTAAAAATAAATAAATAAACAGAACAGCTTGTAAACAGATTGATTGCTCTTGAAAGTGAGTCTGACAGTCACAGGAATCCCAGCCCTCCCTGTTTCACCCTGAAGTTACTCCTGCCTTGGAGAAAAACCTTGATATCCCTTGGTGTTGCAAATCCATGCTCCCAGTTCTATGACTTGCTTCTAATTAAGCAAAAGATAGGTGCAAACAGCACGTGGATTTAGTCCTTTATCAGTTTGTCTCTCTAAAACATTTTCAGGAAAAAATAACAACATTTATTTTTATAAAACCAAAATGCCACAATTATACTCAACCAAATGAACCATCCTCATCCCGTTAGCCTTGTTTAGTACCCTGTGAGGCTTTCATTGCCCTGACCTCTCAGTGGTCTCTCCCTACTTAGCTGCTTGAGCTGAGAGTCCCACCTGATTGATATGCTCCACTTAGATGGCAGAGCTCGTTTCCAAACTCTGCTTGATTAGTGAATTAAAACAAGTATATATATATATATATATGTGTGTGTGTGTGTGTGTGTGTGTGTGTGTGTGTGTATACCTTTTCTTTAGAGGAAGAACCGCTAGACAGAAGAATGTCAATGGAACCGAGCATCAGAACAAAGCAATGCATGGCTAACTCCGCGTAGGCACTCCCGTCATCTGCTTACTATGTCTTTGTCGTCATTTAGACACCAATTTGCTCAAACACCAGGCAGTCACAGTTTATCCTAACAAGTAGTAAGTTAGGTCTATAATAATAATATATCAGCTTACTCGGTCCAACTATGTCACTCCACCGTTCTCAAGAAATGTAACCATGCCACTCTGGATTTTAGTGAACGTTGTATGATAACCATGAACAAAGTTATTCTTAAGGAAAGATGTACTTCCAACTTTAACCATGATGATCATAAAGATCTTCTTCACACACACACAGACACACACATAACACACACACACAGACATGCACATATACACACATGAGAGATAAAAGGAGAGAGAAAGAAACTGATTTACAGATACTAATACAGACTAGAACATGCGAATTGGAAAACAATTAAATAGGAGAGAAACTATTTTTCCAGTAAACAAAGATTATTTCTTAACCCCCAATTGTCACTTGATATTCTTTACAGTATATTCAGTTTAAAAAGATACAAAATAGTTTAAACTAAGTGACATTGTTTAAACAAATCACATCACAAAAGCACATATCACAGATGTACATCTAGGTGTGTTCACAGATGTACATACAAACACAACATATGCCACTATGCATTTTACAGCTGATTGAGTTCACAGGCTGAAATGTCTGCCGTCAAAAGAAAAATGAGATTTTTATTCCTAAGTCTGGCTGTAATTCCTTCTTTTGCTGTCTTTTCCTTCTTAAAAGTTTGACTTCTACCCAACAACCTAAAGCATGACCTGTCCCATGGCCATGCTTCAAAGTTCCGACAGATATATTCCTCCCTCCACAGTGCAACTATTTCAAAATCCCTTTTATAAAACAGGGAGTAATGTCCACAGAGGATCAAAGGGCATCCTACAGTCTGGCAATTGCCTAAGAAAAATGGCAGCATGTCCATGAAATATACCCTAAAATAATTTTGCGGTGCAGTATGTCCTAATTTCAAATTGGATGTTTATCTTGGAAAGGCCTCTATCTAACTTGTCCATAAAGCAGCCCCACTTAGCTCTATGAGCTCTGTGGAAATGGAATCCAAAGCTGGTTATTAAGGGGGCTGGAGATGGGTTCCATATGGCAGAACAGCATGGGAGGGCAAGGCTGGGGCCTGCACCAGGCGCGCTTTGGCTGAAGCTCCTGATCTATCCATGGACACTCGTTGCATTACACCATAACATCTGGATTATGGCTTGTAATGTCCCTGGGAAATATCCTCTTTCCATCAAAGCCTTTATCTATCTCAGTTGGACTTTGAACATTTTAGTATTTAACACAGTTGTGTTTGATCTGATAGACTTGCTCGTCCACTGGCCAAGTTTTCTTTACTTTTTTTCTTTTTTTTCCCCCTCCCTTCTAAATGCAGGGTGGGAGAAGAGAATTATTTAATGCAGGGTTCACAGATATGAAAGTAAGTTAGACTTTTATTGTACTTATTTGACCTTAGAAAACATTTCACTTGCATGTCCCACACTCTGTGTGCTTGCGTGTGATCTAAAGACATTCTTCAGCCTTTCCTTCCCAAAGAGAAGAGACAGAACATGACAGAACCAGGCATCCTGTGTGTACTCTACAGCACAGCCAGGTTAGCAAACCTGATTTTGTTCTTCAAACATCCCCTTTCTCCCCACAATAAATCGGTTCATCTGCACTTACTCAGTTGGCTGAATAGCTCAGGTTTTCATGTCTCTGTCCCTGCCTTTAAGGGGGAATTTGTCATCTTAATGCAGCCTGGAATACGATAGGAAAGGAGGAAATGACCCATCAAAAGGGAAGCCCACCCCACCTGAGCTGAAACAAACACCAGCTGATAGAGCAAAGTTTCTGGGTCCTGACCCTAATTCCTCCACAGACAGGAGGGATAAAATATAGTGCATCAGGGTTGTGCTATTTTCCTTCTTCCTCCCCAAGGATCAGAACCTTTTAGTATTTCTATGTGATCCATTCATCTCTCCGTGTCTGGCCCCACTCCCTGTGATCCACAGTCATTCTTCTTAGCAAGAAAAAAAGGGATGCCCATTGAAAGTGTATACATCAATTATTAATAGAAAAATAGAAACAAGGTGTGATACTAGCTTATTAAGCATGCTTGTTTTCATGCGAATGGAGAACCCTCCAAAGATTTCTTTACTTCTTAAGTCATGATAAGCCCACACCCAGAGTTCAGTGGGAAGCAAAGGAACTTCTGCTCACTTCAAGTAGATGCCGAGATTCGCTCTAGAACCTCAAAAGGTTCTCATCCAGGAATGGAGTCTCAAAGTGAATGTGTTTATTCGGGGTTTATATAGTGGATTACAGTTTGGTGGCATTAATTGATGAGGGAAACGCAAGTTCAAGGTAGAACATGGAGTTAAGAGCGAAGAGGATCGTCTATGGCCATCAACAGCAAGCCAATATCCAACTGTTTCTTGCAAGCTCCAGAATGGAATGTGCCGAGGGACATTAGAGAAATAGAAGAAACAAAAGGGGAAGGAAAAAGAAGAAAAGGAAGATGAGGAGCTGGGGAGATGGTTCAGTGGTTAGAAGTACTAGTTTTGCAAGCATAGGGGCAAGAGTTCAGATCCTCAGCACGGCGCCCACATTAAAAAACAAACAAACAAAAAAAAAAACTGGCAGAGACATGGGTATCCAAATGATGGCAATGTAGGTGGTGGAGACAGGAAAATGGCTAGGGCTAAACCGCCAGCCGATTTAGGGCAAAGAATTCGTTTGAGGCTCAGTGAGACAATGTCCCAAGGGTATAAGGCACAGAATGACAATGCACAACAGGCAAAAGGTTTCCACAGGCACACACGCCCCACTCACACACACATGCTCAGATGCCACACACATAAATGACATGTGTACACAATAAATAAACAAATAAGCAAACAAATAAATATATAAATATAATAGAGTAACAAGAAAAAGCAGAAGCAAGTGTGGTTTTTAATTTTTTATTTTTTTTTAATCTTTTCAGTGATGGCAGGGTAATGATCTTGTGTTGCTGGCAATCCTATTCTTGACCTGTTCTTTACATTCCTAAAGTCTCTCTGACAACACAGGGAGCCAACAAAAGCAAATGCATGAAAAAAAAAAACAATCAACCACCTCTTTAAGAAAAACGACTAGCAAAGCAGGCCTCCAGCTCTGGTGACTGTTGCTTTGTAGAGCCGAGGGAAAGCACTCGGTCTGTAAAAGACCTCGCTGAAATATTCCTTCCAAGTGTTCTCAACACATAGAACTACTGATTCCTGTCAGCATCTTTACAGCACAATGGGACCAGATCCATGCATGTAGAGGACCAGCTTCCAGGACAGGCCCTCGTCTGCAGCTCCTTACGTCGTCCGAAGAGGGTCCTGGGTCCTCACATAAGGACACAGAGAGAATAGTTTACATTTCCCACATGTCGTGCGCATGGAGGTTGAGATCTGTATTTGTAGATGCACTTGTATCAAAAGTCCCAAAGATATTAACACTGAGTGTATAAAGTTATAGAAGAGATGTATTCATTTCATGTTCTTAGTTATAAGAAAATATTATCAATTCATGTTTTCTACTGGAAAATAAAAACTAAATTAAGAAAAGATTTAATAAGCAGACAAGGTTTTTAAGTGCTCAACGACTCTAAATTTGGGACAAGGGATATATATTTTCTATTATTTATGGAGTAAAAGATGAAGATCACATGATCCATGAGGTTATATCTTTGACCTGACCTCTAGGGAACTCAAACATTGTGCAGCACTAGCTATAATCTAGTATTTAATTTTTATGTCAACTGCCTTAGACTTCCAGTCTGT
>LOEQ01003740.1:175834-195941 GCA_001685075.1 Bramus lutescens
AGAAAGAAAGAAAGAAAGAAAGAAAGAAAGAAAGAAAGAAAGAAAGGAGAAGGACAAAGGCAGAGAGAGTGACTCAAAGGATGTATTTCACGCAGTTCTGACAGACAAAAGCCATATAAATGAGAGCAGATTTGTGGAAGAATTGACAGCACAAATACATGCAGTATGGAGGGGTTGTGGGGGCACAGGTGGAGTGAATAAGAGGAGAATGTGTGTGGCAGATGAGCCAGCCATGCTCCAGGCTTGGAGGCAGCAGATACGAGAAGTGGAAGCCAACTTATGTGTGACTGAACACAGGGCCTGGTGCAGCGTTCATATAGCAGAAGATAGATCAACACTCCCTTGTCCACTAATGCTACCCAAGGAAGGGCCAGCGAAGCATGTGTGGTCATACAGGAATAGACAGCATGGGGAACATGCCAGGAAGAAAAGCCTTAACTGGCAGGTGGCAGGAGTTACTCAAGGGCAGAACAGAAAAACAAAACAAAACAAACAAACAGGTATTACTGCTCACCCTGCTCAGCTGCATGTCTCAACCCTCTTAACTGAGGGCAGGCCATCATGAACAAAGATGGCATCCATAAGTGGGGGCCCAAGGACAAAGAAAATATGACCAAGCCCCTTGGGTGATTCAAACGTACAAAGGACTTGCAGTAACACATTGAGTTTAAAACAGAAAGCGTATTTGCACAGAAAACCCTGGTCTAACTTGAAGATGTATTGCAAAGTAAAAATTGAAGTTTATTGCACAACAATATGGGTATCTTTATAGAAATGCATAGAGACTTGTATAGAAGACTAAGAAAAGACAGATCATGGCTACAAGGGGGAGCCTCTAGGGTCTCAAAGCAGGAAGGAAGACAATTTAAAAGGTTATCTGCATCATCTTAGAAATCCACTCACTCTTCAATGAAGCAGTAAGATCAACGGACTATTTGCTAGACCTCTTGCTATATACCAAATACAAATTGTCATGGCTATTTCATTCTAGAATAGCTTTATATGTTGTTACTATTCTTTTTTTAAGGATACCAGCATGTATCACTTTTAAATACCTCCCAGTCAATGGAGATGGAAGAGGCTGAAGCTGTGAGTCTGGTGTGAGGGACGAGCTCCTCTCTAAACTGTCTGAGAGGGACAACACCTGATCAAGCCTTTGGAGCAGGACACAGAGAGGGTCTTTATGGCTACTGAGCAAGCACACAACAGACCAACCTTACCGCAGCGATCCCGGACCACAAGGTTGCGGCCTTCCTTCAGGTGTATGGTGAGGAGGTATGCAAAGGGGCTGGGGAGGTGACTCAGGCAATCCCCGGCTTCTCCAAGAGTCTGCACAGGTGAAAAAGGGATCCAAGTCAGTGAATGTGGTCCCAAGTGGAGACATCGCTTACTAATCGGGAACAGCAAAAGAAACAGTGGTCAAGGATGAACCCCTGCTGTAGCAGGCTCTGATAACATGGTCGTTAACTGCATTATCAGCCAATTACTTTATATTTTCCCCCAGTGGGATTGTGTCTGAATTCAGAGGTGGTAATGAGTTTAACTAACTTCACAAGATGAACTTCCCAACGCGGATGGTATGTCGATGTCCAAAATCCCTCAACCTCTTGATTCATTGTGAAATCTCTTATAAAACTATTCACTCAGCCTGGAGAGATCACTCGGCAGTTGGGCACTTGCTGTGTCATGATGAGGACTGGCACTTCAGCCCCAGCAGCCTCATAAGAAGCCAAATATCCTGTGCATATCTGCAACTCCAGCTCTGAGGGAGTGGAGACAAGAGGTTCTTCCGGGTTGGCTGGTGTCTAGCCTAGCACAGAAAATACGAATGCCGGTCTAAGGAGAGATTCTGCCTCAAAGGAACAAGTGGAAGGTGATGAAAGGGGTATGCCCTGTTGTAGCCTCCACGTGCACAAAGGCAAGTGCACCCATATGCACAGGTATGTGCACACACACACACACACACACACACACACACGAGGGTGGGTGGGAGAGAAACTTTCAAAAATAAGAACAGCACACCAGAGAAGGAATAGTATGGAGAAAGGAGAACGGGGCTAGCTGCCACCAAGGTGTGTCCCCATAGCCACCTCAGCGGTGGAAGTCTCCTACTTCTGTATATCCCCACCAATCCTCACCAACTCAGCCGACCTCCTGCACACGGGCTGTAAGTTCAACGCTCAGTGTGAGTTTCCATCTCCCAGGAGACACGGGTTTTTACCTGAGTGCCTAGGTCCACACTTGACAGTCTCTGCTCTGGGCTCTCCAGGGTAGGGACATTTCGCTTTCACCCCTCAGTCCCTTCCCGCTCTGCTCTACCCTTCTGCTGCTATCCCGTCCCCCTAAGAGCTGCCACTTCACTCTCTGGGAATTCATCAACTGTCACGGGCCCCAGTGACAAACCCGACTATTTTTGAGCACCTGTAAATTGTATGAATTCCCTGCAATGTTTGAGTCGGTTCAAGCTCCCAACTTTCTTCAAAGAACAGGTGGAATGATTTATTATTCATTCATCAGACACTCAATCAATTGATCTTTGGCTGCAGCTGCCCTTGACTTTTTGAAGCTTCAGAAGGCTTCAAAGGGCATTGTCCTCTTTCCTTCCAAACTCAGCTGCATGGTTACTGTGTATTTTTAGACAAATCTATTCCAGGCTAACCAATCAATAACCCCGAATTAATCTCTCCCAGCTAGAACTTCCAAGACACATTTCTATTGGTGAGTACCATTTTATATGTTTTAAGGACAAAGAAACGGAGAAATATAAGCAATTGGTTAGAAGTATTTACGATGTTGACATCAGTGTTAGTTGTACTGAACGTCACTCACAGATTCGTCTTCAAAATGATGAGATGTCATAGAAGCATTAAGATCGTCATTGCCATGTGGCTTCTGGAAAAGAAAAGAAAACTCTGCTTTAGGGAAGCAAATGAACATTGACTTGTAACCATGTCCTGCCTCACTCCTTGGGAAATCTGATGTTTGCATGCCTGGTTTCAGGTATGGGGGAGGCTTTGCTAGCTCTGTGGCAAGAAGAGATGAACTCAGAGGGGTCGACTGAGCCATGGCCGCTGAGACCCAGGTTATCTATGAGAGCATGCTCAGGTACAAGATTGTAAGTACACCCACACATACAGAAAACAACATGTTTTAATTCACTTGAAGACAACCATCAGGACACATAGCCACGCCCCTTCCAAGGAGGAACTGCCTGGCCTGCAACCACCAAACTAAACTGAGCTGCCCAGCCCCCAGAGAATTCAACATGCACAAACTAGGAACCCATTCAATATGTGATTTGGGAAATCTTTTTCCAACTAGATATCTTGGGTCACACAGGTGTCTAAAGACTAATCCCAAACTAGGAACCAGGAATTCCCAACGGATGACTTTACAGGGTCATATGTACGTCATTGTGTTAATATGCTACGATTCTCAGGAAGGGAGGGGTGACAGAATATACATCTGTCAATAGGAAGTATGATGTTCAGCAGCCTTCTTGGGCTAGTTGTGTGCACACAGATATGGGAACATCTAAAAAAGCTCAGGGTTTTGCAGTATTAGTGAGCAGTGTTAGAGCAAGGGTGATACCCGCAGGGAAACACAGACAGGAGCTGGCAGGGTTCCTGTGCAGCTTTCCTGGAAATCTGAGCATGCCGCCATTTGCCTGGCACATCAGCTCAGATAATTACTCGCATGAACAAAGATAACATGCCTTGCTCTAATAACTGGGTGACTCCAAAGTTATAATCCAGTTTGAGAACAGGAAGACCTACAGAGAAAGCTTAGACTTCAGCCCCCTGGTATGCAGGCCGTGCTTGGAGGCACAGATGACGTGAGTCTTCCTATTCACTGGGGTATGCTAAGCGGCCTTCCTCACTAAGACATACACTCCCAGACCTTGAGACAGTTCCAACATAAGAGGGCCATTTTTCATCCTCCACAAGGGAGGGTGAAGAGTGGCAGACAAGCAAAGGCTCCCTGATCTACCGCCTCTGCATTTGGTAACATCCAGGAGGCCATAACACACAGAAATTGTGTGCGTACCAATAAGCTTTCAGCCAGGAATAATAGGTGCCCTGGAGCTCTCGATTCTACTGTTCTCAGACTTTTCTCTGTCTCCCGCAACCCTGGGTCCAATATCCACAGAGCACAAAGACCTCATGGTCAATTCATATGAAGTCACCTAAGAAGGATGGAGGGAAATATCCTGTGCTTTGCGTTTTCTCTAGTGCACATACACTCCATTTACTATACCCACTGTGAGAACTATCAGTGTCCCAACACCTCATGTGAGGCCCAGCCTAATGATAGACAAGAAGGCAACAACAGGTCCAGAGCCAAGAAAACCTCTCCTTCAGGTTCTTGCTATCACCTTGATTGACTGTCTCTAGAATGACACCCAGGCAAGATAGGAGGGGCCATCAACAATTACACTCTTACCCAACTTTCTTGATGTCAAAGAATTCATGGCATGTCTTTTATACTGCACATTATCAAGTCCCCAATTTCTGCCTGATTTATTATGCCAATACTGATGTTTCAACACCCAGAACCAACAATAACCAGCACGCTCTTGGTGTGGAAGGTCCTTCTGTCTATGTGTTGCTTTTATTGGTTAATAAACAACAGCAACCACAAAAAACTATCTTGGCCTGTGATAGGGCAAAAGAACAGAGCTAGGCAAGGAAAACTAAACTAAATGCTGGGAGAAAGGAGGCAGGGTCAGAGAAATGCCATGGAGCCACCACCAGAATCAGACATGCCAAAACTTTATTGGTAAGCCACTGTCACGTGGCAATACACAGATTAATGAAAATGGGTTAAATTAATATGTAAGAGTTAGCAAATAAAAAGCTAGAGCTAATGGGCCAAGCAGTATTTAAATAATATGGTTTCTGTGTGATTATTTTGGGGCTGAGCAGCTGGGAATGAACTAGTATCCTCCTCCTCCATGTTCTGATGCTCTGCAGCCTGAAAAGTCTCCACTACCATTTAATTTTATTAAATGAATCAATGTTCCAGTTGACAAACCCTATTTGAAGGTAGTCTCACGAAGCTACCAGAGCTGGGAGCAGAGTTCTAGTTGGCTATTCAGTGAGTGTCATAATAGTCTGCTATCTTCTACTTTGTCTACATATTTACTTTTGGTGTGTATATGTGTGTATGTGTTACAAGTAAACATGTGCACCATGTGCATGCCTGGTACCTTTGGAGGCCAGAAGAGGATGTTGCAGGCCCTGAAACTGGAGTTAGGGAATACAGTATGTTGAACCCAGGTCTTCTTCAGGAGCTCTAAGTGTTTTTTTTTTTAACCATTAAGCCATCTCTCCTGCTCTGTATCTTCCATTTTGAATTGTGTGTTTGGCTAAACCACATATGCTAAAGCATGATACTCTGTGTACAATCTCCAATGTTTGCCTTATTCTATTTTGTAATAATGCTACTTAAATGACCAAATTAGTCTGTATATGTGCCATAATTTATACACTACTGAAAAATAAATGCCAAGTCTTTATTTAAATACACTGTAAGTTTCCCACTTAGAGCAACAGGAAAATTCCATGTGAGCAATGACATTAATTCAACATTATGGCTGGTTTTACTCACAGAAGTCACAGAACTTAAAGTTATGGTTCCCACAGCCACCGTAACTGTCATCCACTATATATACACAGGAAGGAAGGAAAATGATTACCATAAGAAGAGAAAAGCATTCCATACGCACAAGAGGACAAGTTACAGCAGCTGGGAGACACATAACTTAAAGCAGTCTCATGCACTCTTACCCAGAACCCAGAGAATTAGCCACTGAGCAGAATCTATAACATTCCCATCTCTTCCATAAGCCTAGTAACTAGATCTATGAGTCATGACTTTGTGTCTTAGTAAATGGAGCACAATTATATTTGTATCATAAGGAACGGCCGATAATCCTCTGCCGTTAGATGTTGGTGTTTATGTTCTGATTAAGAATAATCAGGCATGTTGGGTTTGCTAAAACGCATCAAAGTAAGATTACCACATTGCTGCGAGTGCTGTGACTTTTAAGAGGTGTAGATTTGAACAACTGCTCTATGGTCAGGATACACAACAATTCTGCCACTCAGGAAACTCCTTCATTCTATCCCACTATGCTAAAATATTCCTCCTCTTCCTCAGCCAGGGCAACTACTGATCTACTTCCATCATGCTATCTTGTCACTTATAGGTTGACTTGTGAAAGACATTATGCAGTATGTCAATTTATGGCATCTTTCATTTTGCACACTGCCTTTGAAACCATCCAAGTTCCCATTATGATCACCTCCCTTAATTGCCAAGCAGGATTCTGTCAGGTGACGGTACAGATTGAAGAATTACTGAGTACCAGCTTTAGGATTTTAGACAAATTATTTTTAAGCACATACTCGGGAAAGGATGGATAATTTTGAACCTTATAAAATCTAATAAATCGCACCAAGATATATTAGGGCCAATTATTTCCTACCTAATATATATGTGAGGGTGTTTATTTCTCCTACAAGGCAACAGGTGTCTTTTCCTTGATTTGCCTCTAGAGACACATGGCTCTGCATTCTACTTTAGAGTACTATGCCATATGGGAAGCTAACCCAAAATTTGTGTCCCCTGTAGGTGTGAATCCCCAACTTAAAAGAATGAAAATTCATTGAAACCCAGGAGGGTGCAGGGAGGTTTGAGATGGATACAATATGTGTGTGTGTGTGTGTGTGTGTGTGTGTGCACGTGCGTGTGTGTGTGCGTACCTGCATACCTCTCTGTCTGTCTGTCACAGGGCCAAAGACATGGCTCTGTTGCTTAAAGTACTTGCTTAACAAGTGGAAAGACCTGAATTTGATTGACAGATCCCATGTAATGAGGTGGGCATCCTGGTGCACACTTGTAATCTTAGGGCTCAGGAGTTGAAAAAGATGCATTTCTGAGGTTTGCTAGAAAGCAGCCTTGTCTGTTGGGTTAGCTGCATACACTGAGAGATTCTGTCTGAGAAATCAAGGTGGTCATCTCCTGAAAAAACAAGGCCTAAAGTTGACCTCTGACTTCTACACACATGTACAGACATGCAGGTATGCTTTAACACATACAATTACATGTACATGAATGTGAATACACTATTGCACACACATGCGTGTGTGCGCGCGCACACACAATTGTCACCAAGGATTTTGAAAGCAAAACATTGGTGTGAGCAAATTAATTTTTTCCTTTTCCATACACTTAATGTGATCTTGTATGAATGTCACCTTCCGTGTGGCTGTCAGAGAACCTTGCTATGCTGTATACTCAGGAACCACAACAAAGTGTGTCATCCCTGGGTGTCTGATTTCAGTAGAACAAGGCATATACCCACAGGCAGACAAGCTAACAATAAGAAGCACACTGGCAATGATCAATTATTTCATTTTCAAACTAACCCATGAAAGCATATGAGTGTATATCTGAGTATTAAGTGGTATATGATTTAAATTCTGTAACCTGTCTGGCAGTAGTGGTACATGCCTTTAATCCTAGTACTCAGGAGGCAGAGAGAGGCAGATCTCTGGTGAGTTTACAGCCAGCCTGGTCTAGAGAGCGAGTTCCAGGACAGGCTCCAAAAGCTTGAACGAAACCCTGTCTTGGAAAAAAAAAAAAACCCTGTAACCCATTCTAGACTTTCAACACTATGAGTATTCAAGAATATGCAAACATCTATGAGACAAAGACAGCAATAACATAAGCAAAAGGAATGTGATGGCCAGGCAGGCCAGAGAAGCTATTAACCATTTACAAATATCAGGTCCATATGCTAACATCCATCAGGAAGGAAGCTTTCTTATTAAAATGCAGCAATTTAAAAGCTCTATATCAGAAAAAAAAGACAAGAACAAATGGAAACGAAAATCTAAATATCTAAAATTGGGTTTTTGGTTTGGCCCTGTCATTTGAATTCTGGTTCTGCCTGTTCATCTCTACTCTCCGTGCAGTAACATCAGAACCAAGTTGTGGCAGACACCTTTTCACCCACAAAGTCAAACACAGTTAATATGTGGATTTCTACAGAAAAAAAAAATTCCTGATATAAGTGCTCGGCCAGTTCCCAGGCACTTCTTGACCCTGAAGTAATATTTACAAATGACCCTCCATCTTATTTGCAAAAGCTGTGTTAGCTGAACAATCCATCCCTTAATGTTTGCTTATCACTCCATAATTCACAAACACACTCATCATCATCTTTTACGAAGGAGTCCAAAGGTTGTCATCAGGTAGGCAATTTACAATGAAGAATCCAGAGCCAGGAGGCCAAGGAGTCTCTAAGGTGAAGCAAGAGAGTTAGGTCTTTGGGGAGATTTTAAGCACATCACTCTTCACTTGAACACAACTGTGCCAAAAGCACCTATACCAGCCACCACACAAGATGTACTGGGAACAGAAATGCCCGGTAATAAACTAGGATCTGCTTCAAGACTACTTAAACTTAAATCCCTTAATAAACAAGGATCTGGGTGGGGAAAACCTAGACTCACACCCACTTCTGCTATTTCTTTGTGTCTTTGAATTGTTTGCTTAGATTTCCAGACAAGGAGACATTTTCCAAAAGAGCAAAGCACAATACTTAGCTTGTAGGTTTTAGGGGGAAAACAGTTAATGAATGCCTTCTTTAGGGAGGACACTATACCAGGCAAGTTCTTTGTAAATTGATGCATTCCAATGAGATAATACTGATATATACTTTAACAGAACTAATAACAAAGTGGGGTCCCTAACTAGACAATTTATTATTGTTATTATAATTATCATCATTATTAATTATTATCATTATACCAGATACATTTGGGAGGTATAGCGCAAAGCCTTCATGAAAGATGGAAACACTCTACACTGCTTGTGATATTAAAAGTTATACATGTTCCCAGCACTTGGGAGGCAGAGGCAGGCAGGTCTCTGTGAGTTCAAGGCCTGCCTGCTCTATAAGAGCTAGTTCCAGGACAGGCTCCAAAGTCACAGAGAAACCCTGTCTTGAAAAATCAAAAAAAAAAAGTTATACATGTGTGTGGGGTTACAATATTATACTTCATAAATATATATAATGATAATAATTAAGTTCTTTCTGTATGTGTTTGATGGGAGTGGGCATTCATGTGTGCATGTATGGATAGACATGTGCCATGACAAGCATGAGAGGAGCAGAGGGCAGCCTTGGGTACAGGTTCTAACCTTCTACTTAATTTGAGATAGGGCGTCTATTGTTGTTGCGCCATTTATACCAGCCTAGCTGCCCTGTGCATTCCTAGGGATTTTTCCCATTTTCGTTTCCATTTCCAAAAGTAATGGTGGGATTACAGAGTTCAGAGCTATGTGAGGCTTCTAAGTGCATGCTGGGGACTGAAACTAAAGTCTTCATGCAGCGACACAAGTGTGTTTGGTATCCAGTGAGCCAGCTCCTCAGCCCAAACTTTCTTTTTCAAAACTGAAGGCAGCCAGCAACCCAAAACCTTCTGTTGATGTTTACCCGTTGACCAGTTGGCACTGTTACATGAAAAGGTATTAGAAGAAAGAAGGATGAAGCCTTGGAAAGAGCCTTTCCCTGTTATTTGCTGGCCATGAAGTTTTCTCAGAACTCTTATCCTAGGCAAACCATCACTTAGCCCAACCCCATTGTCTAGAGCAGGTGTGGGAATCATGGCCAACATCCTGCTGACTGCTGACTCACTTTGCACTGTGTGAGTGACATGGCATTGAGACTCAGTTTCATTTCACATCTATCTGGAACACCTATGGTACCAGGCCATCACCAAAGTCTAAGAGTCATCTTACAGAGTAGGAAAACCGTACAGTCATGCAACCTCTGTTACTTCTCTGATGTCTCCTCCCTCTTCCTGTCCCCTTGAGCTACAATACTCGCTTGATCTTTGTGAAACGCTCACCCATTCCTTGGTAGCCTGCTGCTCTCTGGTCTTCAGAATTGCTGATCTCATGTCCTCCATGGCTTCCCCAGATACACACACAGCTTGCTACCTTGCCTCCCCTTCACATGAAAACTGTCTTCTCAAGGTTAGGAGTATGACTCAGCTTTAGATCCTTTGCCCAGAATATCGACTGTTTAATCCCAACACCCCAAATAACAGGAGCAGAAATACTAAACAAAGAGGATTGAATACTCAGAAGCCATCCCTAACGACTCTGTGTAGCATCTCTACACAGTGATTTCAAGGATGTTTTCCACTTACTGTTTCTCCAAGACACTTATCACTTTGTAAATTATTCATGCATCTATCATAGGAAATCCATAAGGAAGGGAGGTCTGGCTGCATTGCCAGTTGCTATGTTCATATGCCAACTTCATCACCTGCAGATGGTAGATTCTCCAAAGTTAGAGGTGAAGAAGATCATGCCCATGAAGGCCCCAGAACATGTCATATATACCAGCCTCACGGACACTATGACAAAATCACACAAACAGTCACAACCACAGAACTGAAGTGTCATGGGCTTGAGGCACTTGCTTCTTTTTGCAAGCTACAGGCTATTTCCTCTCCTCTGTGGCTGTCACATTGCTTCTCTGTGGTCACTGGACTGAAGCCCTATGGGTGGAAGGTAGGTCTTCTGGAAACAAGCAAGAAGGAAGCTACACTGACTTACCGTATAAGGTATCACCAAAGCTAGGGTTTACTGCTCCAACTGACAAATGAACTATGAGGGAAGGGCATACCACATGGCAGAATTCATTGATAAGGTTGAGTAACTTACCTTTCAATTCGTCAGCCTATGCTTCTGAAGCATTGCCTTTATCTTTGTTTTTCATGGGGCACAGTAGAGGCAAAACAAACAAACGAAAGAAAAAAAAAAGAATGTCTTCCTTTTACAATTGTCTTGTTTTGGATCACTCTACTTTCAAAATACCCTCCCAACTTGTGTAGGACATATCATTCTGCACACAGGCTTAATTCTCAGATATGCCTGGATTGAGCCTAGTTCTAGAACAAGCTGGATGGTATTTAACAAGTGAACTTTTTGAAATTAACTTTTCATTTTTTGAGAGTATCATTCGATGGTACTAAATATATATACCTCACTTCTACCTCTCCCTCCCCTTTCTTCAATTCCTCCCATGTCTCTTGACCTCGCTTTCAAATTCTTTACCTCTTCTCTATTATTGCTACATATGTATATATGTGCTGGGGCGGTGTGAATGGATGGTCCCCATAGACTTCTATATTTGAATACTTGGTCCCCAGTTGGAAAAACAGTTTAGGAAGGATGGGAAGGTGTGTTGCCTTGTTGGAGGTGGTATGTCATTGTGGGCAGGGTTTTAGGGTTTCAAAAGCCTATGCCATCCATTCTAGTTAGTGTTTGTTCTCTCTCTCTCTCTCTTTCTCTCTCTCCCCCTCCCTCCCTCTCTCTCCCTCTCTCTCTCCTCTCTCTCCCTCTTCTCTCTCCCTCTTCTCTCTCTTTGAGAGAGAGGGAGAGAGAGGGCCTCCCTCCCTCTCTCTCCCTATTCTCTCTTTCTCTCTCTCCCTCTCTCCCTCCCTCCCTCTCTCTCTCCCTCTCTCTCTCCTCTCTCTCCCTCTCTCTCCCTCCCTCTCTCTCTCCTCTCTCTCCCCCTCTCTCTCTCCCTCTTCTCTCTCTCCCTCTCTATCTCCCTCCCTCCCTCTCTCTCTCCCTCTCTCTCTCCCTCTCTCTCTCCTCTCTCTCCCTCTCTCCCTCTTCTCTCTCTCTCTCTCTCTCTCTTTCTCTGTGTGTGTGTGTCCTCCTTTTTGCAGACAAAGCTACTGTTACTGGCATCATTCATACCTGCCTGCTGCCATGCTCTGCACAATTATGCATGCTAACCCTCTGTAACTATGACCCCCAAATTAAATGGTATACATTTCACAGGCCAGGATATTTTGTCATGACAATAGAAAAGTAACAAAGCTATGTGAGTATAAATGTATATGTATATACTATTGTGTCTGTATAGTGTTGCTCATATGTACATATGTTTAGGGATTGCCATTTGGAGATGACCTATTAGGGTACTCATCTCTGAACAAGATCAATTCTCCCTCTTCTAGCAAACTTTGATTAAGTGTAGCTCTTCATTTAGGAGCAGAGTCTAGTGAAATCTCCCTCATCCACATTGGCATGTCAACGGGTATTGTTATTGTGCAAGCTTTGCACATATCCATATTGTTGAGATTTAGCGGGCATAGCATGACTGTCATGTCTAAAGAACAGGGCTTCCTAAACTCCTACCCACGACACTTTTCCTCCAGGAAACTTTCATGGTACTCCCATGTGTTTAGGTCTATACAATGGGTTTACAGATCAAATATTTGCTGAAATAAATCACGAAGAAACTTATTTTTCAACATTTCTTTGAGGTAAATTCTTTACCACTAATAGAAGATGAAAGCAAATTACATGCTAATGAAATGGAGATGCATTCTATTCCTATGAAGAATTAAAACTTGGCTGAATTTTGATGCTATAACAAGAACAGCATCTCTAACATTTCTTGGAGTTCTTTGATATTTTGATTTGTCAATGCTGAGGATGTCATACCATATAAACGGCAGAACTCTGTGTAGAGGCATTTCAAAAGTTATTGGAAATTCCTCCCTAATCCCATGCCAAACTCTGTTTAACAATTTCTTTTTAAATCTTAAATTAGCAACTCAAGCACAGAAATCTTAAAAGCAAATATTCTGGGCTGGAGAGATGGCTCAGGAGTGAAGCCTAAATACCTGGGATCATAAGGACACACACTTAGTAGAAGGACAGAAGTGGTTCCACAATTGTCCTATCTCCACACATGCGTGCATATGTGCGTAAATAAATAAATAGTAATTATAAAAATAAAATCTAATATAACAGCATAATAAAACACAAAGGTTACTAATTTGGCACATGATGAAGAATGATGCTAGTAAAATATGAAAAGTATGTTTTCTTTAATTAAATCATTACGATTTTGTAAGAGCAGAAAAGGTTATTGTACAGACAAAACACTGTAATTCAAAGCATACAACATTCTTAGGTCTAAGCCAAGGTATTCTAGGAAGCATTTTCTGGTCCTGTTTTATAGAAGAGCTCATGAAAGGCAAATGGCACATGTTGTGTGTTCAGAAGTAAGGCTGTAGTGAAGTCCTATGGTAACATGGGTCAGTTCTGCCATAGATATCTTCCATTCCTTAACTGTTTGATTTTCATTTAATTTACAGTCCTTACATGGCCAGGAAACTTTCACGGCTGTCAGAGTATTTGATACCCCCACATTTGGTCAACTGATGCCACAGGTAAGAAGCTAGGCTTTGGAACATACCTTATATATCAAAGAGCACAAGGTGTAAACACATCCTCAACCCAACAGAGACTTTTAATGGTGACCAGAGCACCTCATGGTGCCATTAGCTTGAATGGCAAATAAAGACATTATGAGCATATTCATCCATATATCTACTATCACATATCGATCATAAATATATATGCATCTCTACAGATTTGCACAAACGCTTGGAGGAGAAAAATTACATTGCTGGTCACCTGAAGGTTGCAATTTAACAAAAATGGAAATCTTCTATACAACTAATGACATACATAAATATGTTGGGGATTGGTGCTTTTCAGTATTCAAAGGTTCTCTGCCCATCTCCTCTGTCCCCAGTCTCAGTGGCAAGAGCAATGAAGTCACCTCCTGAGAAAGACCATTAGACACTACCTCAGTCACCACAGACTTCTGCAGCGCCATCTCACTAATTAGGAGACTGGACACAGTTGATTTCTCATCGTTCTGGAGTCTGAAAGTTCAAGATCAAGGAAAACTTTGTTCTTAATGAGGTCATTTACTTGTAGATAGCTGTCTTCTCCATATGACTTGACATGGTAGAGAAAAAAAAATACCCAGGACTTTCCCTCTGTTATTGAAATCTCAGTACTATTTGATTGGCAGCTCCATGCTTACACCTTCATTTAAGCTCAATCATCTTTCCCATGCCCTGCTCCAACACAGTCATATGGGGGACAGAAAATCAGCACATGAACAGAGCGAGGTGGACATACCCCAATTCTTAGCAACCACTCTTCTGCCAGCAACGCCTAGACATCCAAAGTGATAGTAAGTTGAGGGGTAGTTCCCGGGCTGTTGCCACACAGTGCCAGCTCCTGAGGATGGTTAACCACGATTAGCAACTTGTTAGGATTTAGAATAATCCCAGAAACAAATCTCTGGGACTATCTCTCACGGGGTTCCTATATCAGGTTAACTACGATGATAAGGCTGGCTCTAACGATAAGAAGCATCATGCCATGAGCCAGGGTCAGACAAAAAGTGAAGAGGGATTGGAGCCGAGCAGCGACGTTCATCTTCCTCTGCTTCCTGCTTGCAGCCCCACAGTGATGCGCTATTTAAGGCACGATGACTTGCTTGACACGGCTATGGCCTTGGACTGTGAGGCAAAATGAACTCTCCTGCTTGCTTAAGGAGTTCTTCTCAGGGTTTTGTCACAGCAATCAAAATGTAATCACTCTATCACCTAAATAAGTGGCAACATACAACCCAAGGAACAATGTATCAGTTGGAGTGGAGAAGGTATGGAAAGGCAGCTAGGTAACCTTAGGCGAGCTCAGCAGGAAGACAGACTATATCACAGAACATAAAGAATTCTCGTTTCATTAGACAGGCCAGATCCTGTGTAGAGATGAACAGTGTTGGTCCAGAAAAAAAATGCATCAAGTTGTCGTCTGCAGTTCTGCCCTCACTGAGAAATGGGTGCTGACATAAAGGCCACTTATGGAAGCCATCTACACTTCTCACTGGGACTCACGGGCAGCAACCTTCCAGGTCCTGTGTGATTTCTCTCAAACACTAACTCTGCCGTGAGAACGGACCTAACAATTACCATTCACCAGGGCCACGCTGCCATACACATTTCTCCCAAAAACTTAACAATCGTGTTGATTTCGATCTTACTCCTAAGCACCGTGACTGAAATACAGAATGGATCCTTTATTGAAAAAAATCATGCTACGGGAGATAACCTTGCTAATTCTCCTGTAAATTAGTTGTTATCTCCACTTGTAACTTAGTTTTCTGACTCTTTTATTAGAAGTCAGTCTGTAGAGTCAAATGGCCACTAGGTAGTCAATGGCAGAATCTCACAATCTGCTGATTTCAAATCAATGACACGTTTCCACAGAGACTGCTGTGCCAGGCTCTAATTTGCCTCTCATTTTTTTAAACCTACCTTCTCTTGCTATAATAATTCCTTCCTGTCTCTACGAATTCCTGCCCAAGCAGATAGAAGGTATTTCCCAGAAGAGTAAAAGCACACTGCTATGAAAATGAAGGCAGGGTGAAGAAGAGACTGGGTACAAAGGGAGGAAAACGCCTCACGGGAGAGAACTTTCACCCGCTGTTGAAGGCTATGAAGGATTTCCAGAAGAGGAGACTACCGGGGAAATGAAGAGGAAATAGATGAGGGATGGGAAAAAGGCTTCCGAGCCTGAGCTAGTAGAGAGATAATGGTGGTGCTGCCTGCAATGTATGTGTGAAGGCCCTTCCAGGAGACAGGGACTTCCAGTCCCACAACTTAAGACCATGTTTCCAGGAACGACCATGTTTCCATGACGCTAAGGATCCAAGCTAGTTTGGCAGAGTCCACTTCTCTCACTCCTCTTTTGCTAAGCCTCCTTCTCCCATCTGCTGCCATGGCTGCTCTGAGCATCTATGCAGATTTCCCCGCCGCGTGCTCTCACATCCCCTCACCTTTATTCCTCCCCACACCCCGTCATCTTATAGAAGAGTACATTCAGAGTATTATTTCGAGAAAAAAAGTGTATTGATTTAATTAAGTCATAAACCTTAAAAAAAAAACTCATGATAAAAACATTGACAATTCTGAGAGGGAGAAAGTCGATGTTTTCATTGTCAAAGCTGCCCATGCTCCTGATAACAACCCCTCACCCTTGCTTGCTTTTATACACAGCCCTAATAGGTCAACAAAAAGAACAATGACAACAACGAAAATGCATGACAGTCCATGGGGAATGGAAGGGGCCTGGAAAGGGGATTATCTGGGGCAGGAAGAGACAACATATCGATTAACGTGATAAAAACACATATACATTACATAAATGTATAGAAATGTCTTGTGAAAGCTCCTATTGTATATAGTTAATACAAGCACTAAAAACAAATAAGAAAAGAGAAAAATACGAAGGTTGAAACCAAGAGTAAACAAATATTAAATAACAACAAAATGTCTAGTCATTCCAAGTGATCTCAAAGTGAGCATGAGAGAGACAGCTGCCGCCATTGTCTAATTCTTCATTATTTACAGTATCCAAGTCACGGAGCAAGTCCAATGGCCAGGCACAGGTGAGTACATAAAGGAAATACACTCGCTATATACAATGGAATATCATTTGGCATAAAGGAGACCAAACCCAAGCCATTTGTAAGAAAGTGGATAAAACAAGCGCAGATCGTATTACACAAAATCAGCCAGTCTCAGAAAGGCAGGGATCACACACTTCCTCTCAAATGTGGCATCTAAAAGATATCTTTGCAAACTAAAATAAGGATGAGTAGAGAAAAGGATTAGAATCAGGGAGAGTGGGAGTAACTATACACAAAAGAAATATTACCAGAGCACACTATATTTTAATAGGGAAAAATCACCATGGAGGCATTTTTATTTAACTATTAAATACTACTAAGAAATCAATTTTTGAAAACCCGCAAATAAAACTCTATTAACCTGGATCAATTGCCCTCACTGATTTATTTTTCATAAAGCATAGTTGAACATATGCTCTGTATGGGCACAGAACAAGGCCTTTAGAAAAGGACAAATTAGATATCATCTCCTGGCCATGACACACACATGTCACCCAACAGCTCAAGGAGTAGGGTGAGGGAGAAGCTGGAATCTTCGGGAGTAGAAAGACCCATCTTCCACAGAAGGGACCAGGGAAGATTCAGACACTGTGCCGAGCACACACTAGACCGGCCCTCCCCCACATTCATGGTGCGCCATTCGTTCTGATAACATCCTTTGCGATACTTGAGCTACATGGCACTCAAATATTTATATCTATTCAACAAAGACGACTGAAGGGCTAAATCGGTTACAGATCCGCAGCTAGAAAATCTTTCCTAATTTGAACTTGTTCGCAAATTAAAGCCCAGAAGTCTGCTCAGATTAAGATGAATGTGAAGATGCTGAAGACAAGTTTTAAGTTAGAACCGACAGGCTTCCTGTCACAGGCTGACAAGGCTTATTAGACTTACATCATTAAAATTTTGTAAAGTGAAAACATATTTCAAATTTACAAATATTAACGATAATAAAAAAGGTTACAAACAATATCTCCTAATGTTAAGGTCAAAATAAAAATAGCCAAGCCCTTTAGTGAGTAACCGTGTCCAAAAGAAAGCGATCACAGAATACTCCATTCCCAGAGTTCACTCCCTAAGGAAACCCAGACATTCTGTGTGATCAACAGATTTTTTTTCTAAAAGAAAAACCAGACCCTTTAAATGAAAAATCAATTTTTTTCAACTCTAATATTAATCTGGAATACATAAAATATTAGCCCCTTTCTTCAACATTGGAACCTATTTCCACATCATTAAGATGAATTTAAATAATGAAAATATTCAACTTGGCTGATTAAATTGGTCATCCAAATCAGGATCAGGACTTAGGAATTTAAATTCTTCTTCCAGATCCATGAGCTTTGCCATTAGACTAGTACTTAGCCTTCTTGGAAGGCCAAAGCTTTGCTACAACTACTAATCAATCAAAGTTTGATCCCCGATTCTATCTTTCTGCTCGGAGAAGTAAGGGAAGTTCTCAAAGCCGAGTGTCCATACTGGCGCACAAGTTTACACAGACCTGATGCCAGAGAGGAAAGAGCACCTTTGGGCTGAGGTGGTCAAAGAGAAACACCCACATTACCTAAAAAGCTAGGCTGTATGCTTTGTCCACAAAGTCTAGATTGGAAAAAATGGTGTCCATGCTTTGTCTACGAGTCTGATTGACTTAGTAATGCTATTGCTCTCATTGACTGCCACTCCTCACCTCAGTGTGAACAAGGTAACCTATCGAAGGTACGAGGAGGAGGAAGAGGAGGAAGAGAAGGGAGGAAGAAAGAGAAGGGAGGGAGGAAGAGGGAAGAACAAAAAGGTTAAAGTTATGTGCTCAATTTCTCTGCCAGGAGATGAAACAAAGAAACCTCATCCACTAGGGCTTTTAAAGCTTTAAACGGTTCTAGAAGGTTCTTTTGTGCTGGCTTTTAAATACATAGAGGTCAGCCCTGAAACAAACGGGAACACCAGTAAAATCAATAGTACATTAATTTAAATTCTTGTAAATGATATTCTCTTCATCCAATAAAACCACAAAATAACTGTTACCCAAATTTCCCAAGGACAATGAATGTACCTTAAAAACATGTTTTTTTTAAAGCTGGGAAGTGCCCAGGCCTCACCTCTGGCTCTTCCGGAGCATCCTCTCCAAGGGGATGTTTGTGCAGATCCAGGCCACTCTGGCTGGATGCCTGCCGCTCCTCCGNNCAAAAGAGGCATATATATCCTCTGAGTCGGTGTCCACCCCGAGTACATGGCTTGTTTCCTCCTGGCTCCAGTCCAGTTCTTCCTCAGAGTGCTTTAGGGAGCTGCTGCTGCTCTTGGGGACAATGCCTGCCGTGGACAGGCTGTTGGGTACCGAGGTGTAGGATGACTGAGGTCCGGAGTAGGGCCGGCCGTCAGTGTCCAAGGCCTCTGCTTCCAGGAGGTCAGGCACCGAGAGGCTGAGACGCCGGTCCAGGTGATGCCTCTCCCTTAAGTCCAACGGTTTGCTTGGGGTCTTTTTAACTTTCTTCTTGCTCAGGTTGCTTAACAATGGTCTGGTTCGCTGTTTTAATGACCCCCAGACAGATGGTTTCTCCAGATCCATGACTGCATGAAGAATCAAGAATGCCACTCCTCAAGAGTGCTCCTCTACTGGGAAACCGTCGGCAACTCCTGTAAGACAGAGCACAAAGAGAGGACATAGCCTTCTCGCAGTGTAAGGCAGACCGGAAGGGAACTTATGCAGAAAATTTACTCTTGGTTCCTTAATGAGAAGGGAAACATTAAGGTCGTAATTTCACAAACATCACAAAAAGCATTTTTAAGAGACAAAATATTTGAGTCATCAGAAACAGAAAAGTAATAAATGGGATTATTGGGTTGAATATAAGGTTCCTGGACAGACCACTTACTCAGCTCCAAGGACAGCAAAGCTAAGACATTCGCCAGAGTAGACTGTTGCTATAGCATTTCTTCGCCATAAACAAGGGGGCGTTATATATACTTCTGTAAACGAAGGATCGCCTAGTATTTGCTGGACTTGGAAAGGGAATAGGTATTTTAGACAATGCAGGTTGGGTGATGTCTGATGTAGTTATCAAAAGAAATGTGTTGAGACATCAAAGATGAGAAGAGAGTACCTATACCGAAGAGCCTTGCTATGCTCAAACGGAACCTTTTGTACATGCCAATCCACGCGACAAATGTACCATCTTCCTGTGCAGCATCAGGTGTGTGTGTCTGTGTGTGTGTGAACGTATGTATCGAAGCCAGTGGTCAGATGTTTTCCTCAGCCACTCTGTGCTTGGGTCTCTCACTGAACCTGGAACTCACCCACTCACCGATGCACGGGCCTGCTAATGAGCTCCAGGTGCACTCCTGCCTGTAGTGATATTTCACTTGTATTTTAATAAATAAAGCTCACCTGAAGTTCAGAGAGAAAACAGCCGCACTGATCAGCCTTACAGACCAGGCAGACCAGACTTTGCTGCTGGATCAAGGTCATGTCGTCCCAGTTTTCTCAGTTCCCTGATAGGGATGAGATTGCTCAGAGGAAATGAGATTACAATGAAAGCTTCTGATAAATATATGGAGGGCATTCATGAAGTGACAAATGCTATAAGGGATTCAGGGTACAGATCACAACCTCCAGAAATTCGTCACAGAAATAGAAACAACACAACCAGGCGGTGGTGGGTGGTGCACACCTTTAACTCAAGCACTTGGGAGGCAGAGGCAGGTGGATCTCTGTGAGTTCGAGGCCAGCCTGTT
>LOEQ01003741.1:5542-23242 GCA_001685075.1 Bramus lutescens
CTCTCTCTCTCTCTCTCTCTCTCTCCCTCTTTTTCTCTTTCTTTCTCTCTGTGTGAAAATCCTTATCTGGTTTTCTGTGGGAAAAAAGAATTTTGGTCTGGTACCTTCTAGGGATGGAGAACTGCTGATTTTAAGGATATATATGACTAGAAATGTCGGTAGCAGGTAGAACGATGTAGAATTAAGAACTAAGAGCAACACAGAACAAAAGAGAACAAGAAGTAACAATGAGAAATTGTGGATTGAATAGAGAAGGAAAAAGAAACATGAACAGATGATTCCTGTTGTGAGCAGACTTCTTTACCCTCAGATTTCTAGCCCCCTTTTAGCTCATCCTGACATCCTTAATTGAACCCCATTATCAGTCATAAATAACTTGTGTTTATATCTAAATTACGTTAGGCCTTAAAGCAAGTTCTTTTCATGCAAAGGCAATCTTTTCAATGTTACCTGATGGCAATCCAGTGGTGAATTCACTGCATTCCCAATTGTGTGTATACAATAGAGGACAAGGCAAATAACACATTTTTATTGAAATGCTAAATAAAAATGATGTTACATGACTCTAGTCCCTCATCTAACAAGATAACCACTGTGAGCCAAAGAGCATATCTTTTGATCCCCAAACCTTAATTTTTTAACAGTAAGTTCTATGGATTCTTTAAATCTGAGTGGATTTGTAATGGATTGTTCTTTTCTATTACAATTTAATTATATAGGAGTAAACAGTGGAAAACAAAATTTAAAGCAATGTTGTGGAAAGTCATCCCCATAATTATAAAATATACAAGAAAATTTAATAGCAGTTGAGACTTGGAATATTGAGGGTGAACTTCAAAGTAAGTAGAAAACTTCAAGCAGAAATGTAAACAAAATTTAAAAAGGAATCAGAAACTGAGTCCTCTGTAGCAGCAGCAAGCATTTTAAGAACAGGCGTATTTCCCCAGAGTATTTACATCTTATAAATATTAGCTATATGAAGTCACAAAAGGCATGAACATAGTGAGCATGGAATTGGTCTCCAAACTATGAAACGAGGAAGTGAATATGCTGCAAGAATATGCTGAGAATTACTAGAGGTCATTGAAATACCATGCGATTTTTGGTACTAAACTTGTACTTCAAGTCCTATCTTCAAATCTGTGAAAAGCCAAGAATGTACAGAGGTGAAGGACTATTTCCAATACATGTGTGATCCATTAGTAAATTCACCTATTTATGAAAACAAATACATATTGGTCAGACAATAACCCACAGATGATATATTTTCTTAGTAGAAAGAAGAAAATAAGATTATAAACTAGAGAATTTGGAGATATAATGGCAGATGTGTATATTGATGCCATGATACTAGTCCATGTGTGATGTGTGTGTGTGTGTGTGTGTGTGTGTGTGTCCTCCAAAAGGAATTCACTGATAAACTGAATCTCAAGAACTATGTAGGCACAGGAAAAAGAAAAAAGAAAGAAGAATGTTTCAGAGCAAGGATCTGAGAGGAATCACAGTTCTTCATTTGTCATGATTATCAACCCAACTTTTTCTAATTGGCAAGGGATTACTTGGGATTACGGAGTACAGGACAGGGATATGGTTCTATTGATCATTTACTTTTTTTTAAGTCAATGCTTGTAGGAAACGCATAGGAAAGGAAGATCGATTTACCTACTAAAATAAATTGGAAAAAAAGAAGACAAAGAAAAAAGGTTCAAAAATATTCATTTTATCAAAGTTACTCCAACTCATATTGTAAATTGTGAAAACTATTTCTATAAAACACAACATAGTTCCAGGACAGGCTACAGAGAAAACTTGCCTCGAAAAACTAAAGAAAAATACATATTTTGATTAAAGTTAGAAATAACATTGGAAAGCGACATGAAGCTCCTTTTACCAGACCAGTAGGAAGGATTTCAAATTCCTGCAGAAAATTATTGAAATTTTACTTATCAATATGCATAGGTGTATGGGGATAACACTGTAGTGATAAGCAGGTAGTATTGCTGCAGATGGATTTAATATGGCTGTTGTTTAGTTTAACAACTAGCAGTGACAGGTACAGGATCTATGAATAATATTTGGCCTTTGTTAAAAATATAGAAATTAAGTTTTGACTTTTTAGGATGTAGAACGCCTTTTGAGTTTGGCTTATGTTTAGCAATATTATTTATAATGAGTAATTATATATATATATATATGTATGTAGATCATTTTATTTCAAAGTTTACTTTTTCCCATACACTGATATATTTGTCATAGCAAAATCACAGAGAAAAAATGTAAAACTGTTGTTTTAGATTTTTAGCTTACTAAACTTAAAATCAACGGAAGACATGAAGATAATATCTTCAAAATGTTTATAAGAATAATGTTAAAGATTTTGTGATAAGATACCTCAGCTTTCATGCATAAATTAGAAGGAAGGATCTCCTTTTCTTATTCAGGTATGGATTTAGAATTTTGATCCATGTCTGTACCTGATAACTCTACATTATATATTCAACCAAAGGAGAGAAGGGAAAAAGCATAGTAGAATTGATATCACCCATCCAGTGAGATGGATTATTGGTTCAGATTCCCACAACCAAGACTGAAAACCAAAGTTCAAACTCCCAGATCCCTATGGTAGACTGGGAAAACTGAGTCCTGATTGATGTCCTCTGGTCTACAAAGGAAAATTAGCATGTGTATACACTCACATGCACATACACACAAACATACATGCAGAGGTAAATTAGTATATTTCCTTTAGAAGCTAAACGCAAAGCAATAAATGACCCGATAGGCAAGGCAAAATGTTTCCTCTTTCTGAGGGAGTCTCACCCCTGTTCAGGTTGATATATTAGTAAGACAATTCGCTAGAGAAACGAGTTTAGGGAATGGAAAAGTTTACTGGGAGAATCATTTGCTAAAATGAGACTCTTGAGTATTTATTATCTTTGTTATGTGACTTTTCCTGAGAAAATATGAACAAGTATATATTTACTTCAGAGCACTGGTAACAGACAACAGAAATAATTCCATTGGAATCTAGCTTAGTAAAAGGGCAAGTTTACCAGAGTTGATTTTGTAAACGTGAGTGAAAGGTTTCTAACAGGACCCAGTGAGAAATGCACCACAGAAAACCACCCAGGCTAAAGTGATGAGTTTAGAAAAACTTATCCTCAAAGCTGTGTTCAACTTGCAGACAGTGCCATCAAAGAGATTCGCCTGCCAACAGGGATTCCTTATTGCTTTTATTATCTTGTTTAGAGGTCTTGGTGTGTCTTGCTATGTTCTGAACTTGTTGAGTCCTGTAAGTTTCCTTAGCTTACTGTACCTGTGCATTTTCCTTCCAGCTCCTCCCTCCTTCTTCCTTCCAAGGTGGAAAGTTTCAGCCTGGAAGCTATAACCACACAGCATTCCCCTCTATTTTTTTTATTTTTCCATCATTTATAATGTTCTTTCTTCTCTTCCCCGTTCTTTTATGATGTCTTCTCTATGTAGGACACCTATGTTAAAAACTTTCACAGTAGGGTCTATAGTGTAGAACAGCTGACAGCTGCATGTGACTTTTAAAAGTCAGTATTAACATAATAGGGTGTACTAACTATACCTCAATACTTTTGAAAAGAAAAAATCTAAATCACATTTTATTGTCAAAAAATTATCACTAAATAAAGAAAACTTAGACACCAAAATAGCATTTAAAATAACACCAAAATCTAACAGTAGTTTCACTATGCAGTAGAGTGATAAATGTACATTTGGTATGCAGGAGTTGTTGAATACCTTCCCCCTTACAAATGAATTTCAATTTCCATGGTTCAGGTCAGTAAAAGGTGTCTACTAACAAAGTGAATCAAATCTTAATTTCCACACTGCATTAACTGGAAGTGCATGACATTTAAACGTCACTACTTTTATTCAATCCAATGGTTATCATATAAATAACATCAAAGTTTCTGATCAATGGCCAATTAGCATCATTTCTCTGAAAAGTTTCTGGTGAAGGGTCATGACACATAGTTATTGAGCTTACATTCAGATAATAAATTAGTTGCCCAGCTTCTGCAGGCGCATTGAACAACTCATGGAGTGACCTTCAACAATGGGAAGTTGAGATCATCTGGAAAATCACTACTGCTAATGAAGTCCCTGTAGCCTTTGGCTATCACTTTGCTACAACATCTAGAAAGCACCATTTTATTTTTCCTTCTATAAATTCTGTTTCTTATAATCTATGCATGTATAGCCACACATGATATATGTGTTCTCATGTTTGGGACATTTCATATGTCAATCACATTCTCCAATTCCATCTATGTTGTCATAAATGAAAGATTTCTTCCTTACTCAACACTACGCAGTATGTGTATGCACACTATATTTTAGTTTATCTATCATCTCTTGAATGATGCTTATTTGTAAAAGGAAATTGAGCAACAAAATGAAATTATGCAAAGGAAGATAAAATGATAATGATGAAAGTGAAAGTCATGAAAAATATACTTGCGAACTTGCAGAAGTTCCTGAGTGTAGGAACAATAACCACTCCTGCCATTGGAGAGACTACAATGCAAACACATAAGAACTCAATATCAAATAGATGGGGTGCACACACACACACACACACACACACACACACACAAATACACACACACACACCTCTGGGTGAAGATTGGCCAGAGAAAAGGATATCAGCAAAGTCATCAAATTTAGGAAATCTTGGATGTTTATTGAAGGCATTGGGGTTATAACATTTTAGTTTAGTTTAGCATTCAGAAAGTGTTACAATATTTTATAAATGTTTAAAAATACATTTACTCCATATTTTAAGTTTCATGGGAAAAAGGAAGGATGTTCAATTCATCATGACATACTTAAAATAAAAAGAACTAGGACACATTAGTACTGAGAATTTTACGTGTTTTAAGATAGATTTTCATTTTATTTTCCTCCTTTTTTAACTTTGCTAACAAAAATAAGAAAAGATTGAACAGCAGTCAATATTAGTATGGAAGTATCATATTTTCCCTATTGGCTGAAAAGAAAGTTTTAATGTGATTTTTAGGTCCCTAGATACTGCTCCTTTTCTCCAAAGTTTAATATATTCAATATGTATTTTAATATACTTTAATATGCTAATATATTAAAATATTAATGTTTTATGTTTGAATATTTTATTTCATAACTTAGATAAAACTAGAGATTAACTTTAAAATTTGAAGATCCTAACTCAAATTTGAGTTTTCACTAGACATTTCATTTTCATAGAATTGCTTAGAGCAAATATTCTACATAAAAGATTTTGTTATAAAGATATTATGACTTTCTGAAAGTTATGATATCTAAATCTTGGGTTAAAGGTAAAATGTCTAACTAGATTATTGCACAAAACATTTACTGTGCTTTAAACATTGTCAAATTTCTTAAACATTCACACATAAAAATTTTTTTCTTGACATTACAATGCTAAGACATATAGAGTGAAGTAAGACCCCACAAAATGCAAAATAATGCTTCATGGAAATTCATTTATTCCAAAACTTCTGATATTTCACCTTGATTAATAGAAAAAGACACCACAAGTATGCTTTTGAATTATATAGAAAAATATAATTCACTTTTCATTTTGGATCCTTTTCTTGACTGAAGGTAAATGTAAACCTTGGTAAGGAAATCTTGCTTAGTAAATCCTTCTGGGAATCTGACTGAGTCATTCAGCAAGTGTAGTGTTTGCAAATGGAGCTAGTTCATAAAGCACGTCCCACACAACCTGTGTAATAAGGAGCCTGACACTTCCATCCTTATACTCATCTAACACCTGTATTCCCCACTTCCCTTTCCTGTGTCACCAGCAAGAAGACTCATTCTTGTATGCCTTAAGCATCTTACTTAGTTCTATTTGTCCCATGGGACCCAACACCTAGAATATGTAGGATATCATTTCCTCTGATGGCCACTGCCACATGTACCTACAATGAATGTACTCCTATGATTAAATATCACGTCAAATGTCCCTTAACCTCTGTTTAGCTCTCACTGCTATAGAGAGGCATTTCTCTGCTTGTCTTTTGAGAACTAGCAAAGCCACAAAACAATCCCACACCAGGTAAGAATTATAAATAATAATAAGGATTATTTATTTAAGGGGAAAATCTTACAGATCACTGTCCCAAACAACAGTCCTTTCATTGTAAAAAGGAAACAGAGAGTCTAGCAGCCAGAACAGGAGCCAAAAACAAAAAAGAGACCACAAGGTTCCAGCTCATTTTTAAAGTATAAGAGATCACACCCCAGTGGGCTGGTATCTTAAAGGCTATTGGCTGAAGGAGCAGAATGTGCTCCTGCAGCAAACTAGGGGGATATGTAGTGATTCCTGATGTTGTTTCCTGGGTATTTCAATATCCCATTCCAGTTCTGAAAGCCTTCTTTATCAAAGCATGTTATAGATCACATCGATGTCTTACCAAGCTGATAAGAAAAGTGTGGAAGGGGGCTAGGAAACCGAAAAAAAATTCTATTTGTTTTGAGATTTACAAACCTATATATGTTCATACACATCTGTATCCACATACACACAAATATGAACACACCCTTCAAGAGGTAAAATGTGCCATTGTGCAAAATTAAACCTGCCTGTGCTCAGCTTCTTTAGCTATTCGATTTTTGCATCTCTGTGTACTGCTAGAAGATCATCAATTTCTTTGACAAAATGAATGGCACTGAGAGAAGAAAACCCCTGATAACAAATGTTCCATGCTGGTCCTCTGTAATGCTGTTCATTCTTTCCCTCCTGGTTTTCATGTTTCCTGAATGAGACTCCTAAAGCATTCTGTGGGGAATCCTGGACCGCCTATACAAAGTCCACAGAAAAGGAATAGTTTGTGAAGACAGCATCTGCACAGAGCTGAATCTTTCCTGATCAATTTACTGCCACAAGAGAACCAATTCTTTACACACACACACACACACACACACACACAGAGTAAGGGTTTTTCAGCCAACAAAGAGGAAAATTGATGACTAAATACTTGTATGCCATGAAGGAGACAAATGTAAATAAACCAAGTATCTTCTAAACAAAACACATCTAAAGGATACCAAGAAGGCATTTGCGTTCCTCTAGAAATGCACACAAGGGATCCCACCTTCTAGGAAACAAGAAGGGACCTGTGGTTCTGGGGATTCCCACAATTGTCAGATACAGTGAATGCTACTCAGTTTTGGGAGTTAACAATAAAGGATTAGTGGAGAGAAATGAAGCAAAGATCAATGGTTCAGAAACTGGCCAGCAGATCTATAACTATAAATTAACTATAATTAATTAATTAATACTAGAGGATGTGATGTAGTGATGTGCTATAGGAATTTCTACTGCCAGTAGCCTTTAAGTTACCCTCCCATTTGGGTGTGGCCTCTTATACTATATATGCCAATGTAAACCACACATCGGCCTTTTTTCTGGCTGTGGGATTAGGTTGTTGCTCCCCATTCCAGCAGAGGATTGTGATCTGTGAGTCCACTCCTAAATAAATAACCCTCTATTATACTCAGTTCTGAGCTAGTGTGAGATTTCTTTTAAGCGTCCATCTTCAGTGATATAATTGAAAAAATCTCCCTGTGCTTTCACATTCATCAAATCCTTTCTATTTGTATTTAAGTGGGAAAAGGCAAGGTCTCCTCATAGCTGCTTCCTCAATGGCAAGACTGGAAATGACCGGCTAAGTCCTCTGCAAATCTGGGGAATTTAGTACATAAGTGGAAATAGCTCCAGCTGGTTGGCTAAAGACTTCCACGTGAAGAGGAAAAGACCTGGTCAGTTGTCCTCATCAATTCTGATGATGAAACCCAGTATGGGCAAGTTCAAAAGAAACACTTGGGTTAAAATCTCAGAATCTGACAGTGCCCCAGAAAATCCATATCTGAAGCACAGAACAGATAGATGATGCTTCTCTCTTAAAGCCAAAAGGAGAAGGGGAGCTGATAGAAACGGACAGGAAAGACACTTCTTCACACCAAAATGAGTTACCACAATAGGGACCTGGAACTTGAGCACACTAAACACTATCAGTGGAACTGGCTTGCTCATGCATGAGCTCAGTCACTTCAGGTAGGATGTCATTGGATTGGCAGAAACGCATTGGACAGGAACATAAGAACTTGTAAACAGATGCAAGATTATAAACTGAGGGAAAACATGTAGCAGGTGTAGCTTTAGTGCTGTCTAGTTTGCCCAAAAATGTATGATCAGTACAGACCTGTAAATGACCAAGTTATATCAGCCAGATTTCAGACAATGACATATCCAGTAACTACCATACAGGTATACACACCAAGAGCAGAAGCAGAAGAGGATGCCAGCAAGTTTCTACACAGATCTACAGAATAAGGTCAGCAGGGAGCATATGAATGACATACTAGTCATGATGGGTGACTTTAATGCAGGAATGGGACCCGGAGCAAGAATGGACTATAGTGTCATGAGAGCAGATGGATTCGGACAAAAGAATGATAGAGGGGAATGACTATTTGACATCTGCTATTCAAATGACTTATACATATCCAACACAAAATTCAAGCAGGCCAGACCATCAAGATGCTGGACTTGGGAATCCCTTGACAAAGGCACAATTGACTACATTCTGGCCAGCAGGAAACTGTTATCTAAAATCCAAAACAGCCAATCATTTACTAGTGCTAATTTAGAGTAAGATCACTAACTTGTTTAACTAAAACTTAGAAGAGGTACACCAGGCAAGACAAACTGAAAAAATCAAACTTAAATAACTGATGAACCCACCTGTACAGAGAGAGTATAAAAGAACCACCAAAGAAAAGATGAGGGAAGTCACTAAACAACCCTTTTCAAATATAGAAAGCAAATGAGAGAAAATCAAAAGAGCTACACAGGAGGCATCAAAGAAGATGCTTGTTATGCAAAATGGGCAACACCAGTAGAATGACTTACTGCAGAGATAATCAATCTGGAGGAAGGAAGAAGGAAACAAAAGAGCAAATGAAGAGACAATCCTCAGGCAGCAAAGCACCCAGCTATTTGTGCAGGGAGGTCAAAAGAACAAAGGAAAGATAGCTATATATACGAGGTATATACAAAGAGGTCAAAGATGATAGACTCCATAATAAAACACATCTTGTCTATGAAGTTATCGGACAGATAACTGCCAGATATGCTCCTCAGATTCAGGTGATTAAAGATGGACAAGTTCATTTATTTACAGCCAGGAGAAGTAAAGCAAAGATGGAGACAATACTTTTGACACCCTATACAATGACCCTAATGTCATCCATGAAGACTACAATGAGAAACACTCCCTCAACCACTCGAACAACATACATGATGAAGAAATTTTAAAGACAGGAGTGAAACAGGAAGTTATCAAGAAAGCGAAATGTAGAAAGGCTCCAAGAGTGGATGACTACATGGTGGAGGAGCTGGAGGTGGCTACAATAGGCTCAGGGCCCAAGACACTTCTCAGATTCTTCAAAGAGATATGGGAACATGAAATGATTCCCACTGAATGGAAGCACTCGGTCATAATTCCCATACACAAGAAGAAGAACAAATTGTAATATTTAAAATACAGGGGCATTAGTTTGTTGTACCATAGCAGTAAGATCTTTTCCTTCATTATCCTTCAAAGAATCAAGGACAGAAATGGCAAAATCTTTGTAGATTCCCAGTCCTGATTCAGGATCGCAATAGATCAGATCTTCAATTTGAGGCAATTGGCAGAAAAATACAAAGATTTTGGAAAAGACTTATATGTCTGTTACATTGACTTTAGGAAGGCATTCAATAGTGTTTGGAGGAAAGGACTTTGAGAAACAATGAGGTTCTATAGATACCCAGAGAAAATATTAAGAATACTAGATAATGCCTATAAACATACCTTTGCATCAGCCAACGTCTGTGAAGAACTAAGTCGTCAGTTTGAGACAATCACAAAAAGGTTGCAAGGATGTATCCTCTCCCCACAACTCTTTAATATATCCCTGGAATTGATGTTACAACAGCTCTAGAGGATGAGATAGGCATGCAGATAGGTGGTGTGTGAATCAGTAACTTGCGTTTTACCGACAATACATCACTACTAGCTAAAAGTCCAAATGAGCTGCAGGCCATGGTAAATAGAGTGGTGGAAGTAAGTGAAAACCTTGATATGAAAGTGAACATCGAGAAGACTGAGATACAACACATGGAAAGAATATCCAAGAATTTTAACATTGTAATAAAAAGTCAGAACCTCAAGCAGTTAACTTTGTGTATATGGGAGGAAACCTCAGTTCCAAGAAGGGATCTATTTCAGACATCAAGAGGTGGATAGGGTTAGTGAGAGCTGCATTCCAGGAACTAGGAAACGTTTGGTCAGCAAATGACATAACACCAAAAATTTACAAGCATATGAGACACTTGTCTTGGGCTTCCTTCTTTATCACTCCAAAACTTCAACAACAAACGCTCCTCAGAACAGTGGTTGAATGTGTTGGAGATGGCATGCCTCAGGAGGGTTCTAGGCATCATACAAAGACATAGCTGGGGAACAATGACCTTAACAAACATCTCATCTACAGAAATAAGTAACCTACAGGATATAGCAGTAGCGCCTATAATACTTCAGCCATGCTATGAGAACGAATGATGGCAGACACCTAAAGAGAGCACTGCTTGGAGGAGTGTATGAGATAAGGCAAAGAGGAATAACACAAGCATCTAGGACTGCCCAGGATAAGAACAACTGGAGAACCACCATAAATTGTCTGCCCACGCATGCTTAAGAATTGTTGGGGAATAAATGGTGATGATGATGATGATAATGATCATGATGATATAAAATGGAAAAAAGCAGAGTTGAAAGTTCTATGTATTTTACTTTCTAGGCCTAGAATATTAATGGCAGAAACATGACTAGCCACAAAACTAATATTCAAAAAATGTTTTTAAAAGCATACTTTACAGCAGGTTTGAATATTATGACAGTCAACTATCTGAAATAATGTTTAAAAATTGTGTTGAAACCTAATGAAAAATTCACAACTGCCCCAGAAATTTCTTTTCTCATTCTTAACAATAAAGGATATCATAATTAAAATTATTCTAAATTTGTTCTATTTATATATCACAATTGTTATTTTGACATTTATTGTAGATAAAAATGAAGCTTAGGAAGGTATTTCTAAAGGCAATTTGTCTTGGTGAGAAAATTGGGAAAATAAACAATTTCAGGAACAAATTCAAATTATATCAATAACAAAAGAAATACAAGAATTAAATATTGTTAAATATGAATTTAGCAATGAATTAACCACAGTGTGAAAAATTAATGAATATAAAATATAAATGATTACATCTTAAAAATCTATAACTTTAATTTGGGGTAATATTATTTATTTCTGACAGAGTTATTCCATTTTCATTTACAAATTTCAGGCATATTTTAAGCTTTAAATATAAGAAAATACCTTTAAAGATTTTGTACTTATTTTGAAAGTACCTAAGCACGTATGATAGTTTGCTAAATGGAATGTGAAAATCAGTGCAATTTTTTACTAGGTTTCAATAGTAAAGGACAATGGCAAATGTCTATTGTATGTTTCAGAACAAAATACAAAATAGTTTTCAAGATGCTTCAAGTTACAGTCATTTTGTTACATGAATTAGACAAAAGACATTTTAATCCATCATTTTTTTTTCTTTTTCCAAAGGCTTATTTTTGATGATAAATAGAAAACGCTCTTTAAAATCTGAAAGTTTGATTTAGCATTGCTGCTGCTATAAATCAATGAGTATCACTCTGTGAATTGGAAATTCCTGTGAATTAATAATATTTACAGTAGTACTTTTGTTTGTAGTGAGTGCAGTCTACATAGTTTTAACTGAAAAGAATGTGATATTTGTATTATCAACTGTATCTCTATGTGTATATCTCTGTGTGTGCATGTGTGTATAGATAAATGTAGAAATAAATATGTTTTCATATATATATATATAAGTGTGTATGTGTGTGAGTTCTTGTTTCATTTTTTGCTTCCCTAACAAATATATGAGTGAAAGGACCTTAAGAAATGTGGGATCTGGCTTACAATTTCTATTATTGGAGGGTAGATGAGAAAAGGCAAGAGCTTAAAACATCACACTCACAGTCAAGAGCAAAGAGACCATAAATACATGGCTCCTATGGCCCCTTGTTTGCAGTGTGAGTGTTTGTGTCATGTATGTGTGTGTGTGTGTGTGTGTGTGTGTGTGTGTGTGTGTGTGTGTGCTACTCCTTTATTTTCTTTCATTTTTCTCTGGTAGTTTTTTTTTTCACTATACAGATCCAGGCCCAGCCTAGGTAATGATGCTATTCACAAATATCTAGTCCAGTTAAAAATCAAGACTATCACCCACAGACATACCATTCTGGTTTAGGTGATTCCTCCTTAAGTCTCTGTTCTGCCAAGGTGGTTCTCTCTTACAGGAAGTTGACTCATTTTGTGAGTGTGAAACAATGGGTTTATGGCAGCATGGTGACTCAAAACCAGTTTTATTACCAAAGAATCCAACTGGATATGGGCAGCTACTCAGGAAAATGCTATACTTGGATTTCCCCACTCTACTTGCAGGAGGTGCCTATCTACCATTAATTATTCAAAGCTTACATAACTTTGTAACTGTCCAAACTCTTGTAACTTTCATGAGATTCCTGAATCTAGTAAATATTTTATTAGCTTCCTGAGTTTCATGAACTTCCTCCTTTAGAGAAGAACTTTACAGAATGGAGGAGATAGTTGCATAGCTGCTATTTCCCCCAGTATTTTGTCATAACAGCAGAAAGCTTTCTCACAGTCCCAGAAAATATTTTAAAACAATTGCAGAATAGTAATAGGATAGATGATGACTAGGAAGGTAGCCTGCTGTACAAGTGTGAGGAACTGAATCAAATCCCCAGGGAACCTATTAAGCAGGATACTGTAATGCATATCTGTAATTCAATGTTCCTAGGACAGAAGAGGCATTAACACAGGTGAATCCCTGGGATCCTAAATGCTAGGTACTCCAGTGTGCTCAGTGGTCAACCAAAAAAGAGGTTCTGTCCCAAAACAAGGTGAAAGGTGAAAACCAAGACATGAAGTTTTCCAGAAACAGAGAGGGGAGAGAGAGAGAGGGAGAGAGAGAGACAGAGAGAGAGAGAGAGAGACAGACAGAGAGAGAGACAGAGACAGAGACAGAGACAGAGAGACAGAGACAGAGAGAGAGAGATACAGAAAGAGACAGAAAGAGGGAAGGAGGGAGGGAGAGAGAGAGGGAAAGAGAGAATAATAATTGAGCATAAACACTGTGGGGAAGATGATATAAAATAAGGGAATTATTAAACTTTTGTCTGTTCTTAATATATAATAATCAAAAAAGATTTGAAAAAGAGAAAAAATTCTAACACACACACTGGAGTTAAGCAAAGCAAACAATAGAAGTAGAATATCTCAAGAGAAGGCACAAAATCAAAGATTCACTCATTCACACATTTAGAAATCCCATAAAACCACTAGATGAAAGGTGATAATATATGCAGAGGACTTGGGACACACCTGAGAAGTCCTGTGTATCTTGCTTCAATTTCTGTGAGTTCATATGAGCTTAGTTCAGTTGATTTAGAAGGCCTTGTTTTTGGTGCCTTCCATCCACTCTGGCTCTAACACTCTGTCTTCTCTTCTGAGAGCCTTAATGTGGGGGATTTGATAGAGAGAAGGCATTTCAACCTGAGTGTTCCTGTGTCACTAAGTCTGTATATTATCTGGCAGTGGGTCTCTGTATCTGTTTCCATCTGCTGCAGGAGAAAGCTTCTCTAATGACAGCTGAGCAAGGCATCGCTTCTATGATCTCTGAATATGGCAGAATGTCATTAAGAGACATTTGTGGCCACATTTTGAGCATGTGTTTGTTTGTGTATGTTTAGTCTTTAATTTTAAACAGTGTACATAGTTTTATCCTAGATTCCTGGGTTATTTCATCTTTGGTCCTTAGTCACCTAATGTAGGTACAAGTGTTATATCTGTGTTCCATTTTGTGGATTGGGCCTTAAGAAAAATAAGATATTGATTGGTTACTCTCATAATCATTATGCCTCCAATGCCCTGGAATATCTTGCAGGCAGGACATCATTGTAGATCAAAGGGTTTATGGTGGAGTTGATGTTTATATTTAAGATCCGTTTTATTTTTTTTTTGAAACTTACAGAGTACTTTGCTATACCAAAGATGTTAGGACATTGGGGTGAGGCTCTTCACAGTCAACAGACTGACTTCTCTGTGTTCAGTGAGTTGTGTATGTGCTGTCTTCAGCAATGGGGCCTTGCAATCAGATAGCAAAGAGTAAACAATAATCTTTTCAACAGTCTGTGTTGCTTGGGTATTCTCGTGGGATCCATTTGGCTAACAACTCAATTAGATATAACCCATCCTCAGTACTGGAATCTTCATTTGGTGACAGAAGATGGCAAGTTGGAACTCTGACTCTTCCATTACTTGGGGATTTAATTTAGATCACGGTCACATATTTTGAGAATGTTCTAATTATTTGATTTCCATACTACCCCTCAACTGGAGATTAATTTTATTTGTATCTCCCAATATTCCATTCCTCATCCCAACACTGCCGTCTCCTTCCCACTTGATCTTCCTGTTCCAGTCACCATCACCCTTCTATATCTGTCTATTCTATTTTCCTTTTCTAATGAGATCTATGTGTCCCTTCATAGCTCCTTAATTCATACCTAACCTCTGCATTTCTATGGACTTTAACTTGGTTATTATTGACTTAACAGCTAATATCTATATATCAGCAAATACATACCATATTTGTCTTTCTGTATCTAGGATATCGCATCAAGGGTATTTATTTACCATAGAAATTTCATTTTCAACAGCTACGTAATATGCCATTGTATAAACTTTTTCATAATTTCTGTATCCACTATTCTTTTAAGAGACATCTAGATTGTTTACAATTTATGGTTGTTATGAATAAATCTGCAATGAGCATCATTAAGCAAATGTCTCTATGGTAAGACATGTTTTGGGTGTACATCCAAGAGTGGTATAAGCTGGATTTTGGGTAGATCAATTCACATCTTCCCATGTAACTACCACATTTATTTGTGCAGTGTCTGTAAAAGTTCTTACTCCCACCTTTAATTGATGACTGTTTCTTTACACCTCATCATTAATAGCACAAACTGTCACTTTTTATTGGCCATAGCATATGTAACAGGTAAAATATAAAATATAAAAGTAGATTTCATTTGAAACTCTCTAGCAACTAAGAATGTTGAACATTTCTGTGTTTCTGGGCCATTTGATTTCCCCATTTGAGAATTATCTGTTTAAATTTATACCACATTTTTCAATTTGTCTTCCTGATACCTAGTTATACGTTGGATAATTTGAATGTTAGCCCTCTATTTGATGTGTAGTTAGTAAAAGTCTTTTCCCATTCTGAATCCTGCCTCTTTGTCAAATTAATGGTGCCCTTTGCTGTGCAGAAGCTTCACAGTGTCCTGTGGTCCCATTTATTAATTGTCCACCTTAGTGCCTGCGCTAATGGTGTTCTGATCAGAAAGCGCTCCTGTGCCAATGAGTTTAGACAATTCTTGACTTTCTCTCCTATAAGGATGAATGAATCTAGTTTTATATTGAGGACTTTGATCCACTCAGAATTGAATTTTATGCAGGGTGCCTTAGTCAATATTCTGTTGCTGTGAAGAGACACCATGACCACAGCAACACTTATAAATAAAAGTATTTAATTGGGGCTCACTTATAGTTTCAGAGGTTTAGTCCACTTTCAGCATGGCAGAGTCATAGTAGCATTAGGGAGACATGGCACTACATAAGGAGATGAGAGTTCTATAACTGGATCTGCAGGCATCAAGAAAAGAGAGAGCCACTGGACCTGGCATGGGCTTTGGAAATCTCAAACCCCATCTCCAGTGAAACACTTCCTCACACAAGGCCACATATCCTAATCCCTACAAATAGTACCAGTTGCTAAACATTTAAATATATGAATCTACGGAGCCCATTCTTATTCAAACAACCACACAGAATAATAAGTATAGATGTATTTGGATTCTTCAACATGCAGTCATCCAGTTTGACCAGCACCATTTGTTGAAGACTCAGTCTTCTTTTACAGTGTATCTTTGGCTTCTTTATAAAAATCAGTTGTCCACAAATCATGTGGGTTTATTTCTGGGTCTTCAAATAAATTTCCTTGATCAAAGAGTCTATTTTCATGTCAATATGTTGTGAAATTTTTTACTGCAGTTCTGTCATACATCTTGAAGTCAGGCATGTGAATACATCCAGCAGTTCTTTTATTTTTCAAGATAGTTTTAGCTAACCTGTATTCTTTTGATTTGTTTGGTTTTTCCAAATGAAGTTGAGAATTGTTCTTTCAATGTCTATAAATAATTGTGTTAGTCAGGCAGTCATAGTGCACAATTTAATCCTAGCACTCAAGAGGCAAAGACAGGTAAAGCTATGTGAGTTTGAGGCCAACCTGATCTACAGAGCAAGTTCCAGTACAGGCTCCAAAGCTACACAGAAAACCCCTGTCTGAAAAAACAAACAAACAAAAAAGAATTCTGCTGCATTTTGATAAGGATTGCATTGAATCTGTAGATTTTTATGGTAGGATTGCCATTTCTACTATGTTGATCCTACAGATCCATGAGCCTATGAGATCTCTCCATCATCTGATATATTCTTCAATTACTTTTTTCAAATACTTGAAGTTTTTAATTATGCATGTCTTTACTTCCTTGGTTAGAGTTGTCCCAATATATTTTATAGTATTTAAAGATATTGGGAAAGATTTTGTTTCTCTGATTTCTTTCTTAGACTACTTGCTATTTGTATATAGGAGGGCTACTGATTTTTGTGAGTTAATGTTGTATCCAGACACTTTACTGAATGTGATTAACAACTATAGGAATTCCTTGGTGGAATTACAAATTTCACTTATGTAGTGAGAAATCCACATGCATCTGTTTAAGGAGTAACAGGAATTTATTAAGATATAAAAAAGAGGAAAATACACTCACAAATAGTGGAAAGGTGAATCCAGCTACAGAGTCTTTGGAAACAGTGGACCAATCACATGATGTGTTACACAACCTGAACCAGTTTTTTTTTTTTAATTTCCACCTGCTCCCATCCTCCAATTTCCCTCCCACTCCCCCCAATCCACCCCTTCCTCCTTCTCAACTCCAAAGAGCAGTCAGGGTTCCCTGCCTGTGGGAAGTCCAAGGTCCACCCCGGCCATCCAGGTCTAGGAAGATGAGCATCCAAACAGACTAAGATCACACAAAGCCAGTACATGCAATAGAATCAAAACCCATTTCCACTGTCCTTGGCTTCTCAGTAAGCTCTCCTTGTCAGCCACATTCATAGAGTCCAGTTTGATCACATGCTCCATCAGTCCCAGTCCAGTTGGCCTTGGTGAGCTCCCATTAAATCAGCCCCATCGTCTTAGTGGGTGGGTGCACCCCTCGTGGTCCTGACTTCCTTGCTCATGTTCTCCCTCCTTTTGCTTCCCATTGGGACCTTGAGAGTTCAGTCCAGTGCTCCAATGTGGATCTCTCTCTCAATTTCCATCCATCACCGGATGAAGGTTCTATGGTGATATGCAAGCTATTCATCAGTGTGGCTATAGGATGG
>LOEQ01003741.1:33821-47751 GCA_001685075.1 Bramus lutescens
GTATAAGCTAGCTGTGCGGGAGCCGGGCGGGACGAAAAGCAGGCCTGCCTGCTCTCCCCTATCACTACAGAACCCAAGTCCTGGGAACATCTTTGGTGAGAGCTCTGATTCTCTTTTAGACAAGATCAAAGTTGTATAGCCTCTGTTTCCCGAATCTTGGGGTTAAAAGTGTGTGCCACCACTCCCTGGCCTCTAGTGGCTTAGCTCTGTACTCTGATCTTCAGGTAAGCTTTATTTGTTAATACATAAAATATCACCACAAAAGGAACTTGTGCTTCAGAGAATGAATAAAGATATCAGGAAGCTTAACGTGTTAATTTCAGGGTTCCCTTAAGCCATTGTCACTTGTATCGAGCTCTTTGCAGAAAATGACTGCCAGTGTTCTGGGAGGACTTTTGCTGGTGTGGACAGCAGGAATAAGAACTCACATGAATAAGATATGAAGAGAAAAAAGGTTTGATGAGACAGAGATGCCTTGGTGGCTAATTGCACTTATTGCTCTTGGAGAACAAGTCCAGGTACAAACTCCCACATGGTGACTATCAACTGTCTATAAATTCCAGAACATATGATGCTCTTTTTCAGGCACTTGTATGTATACAGTACACATAGACTCATGAAAGTAAAAAAAAAAATGAAACCATCTCACTTTTGAGAGTTTAATTTTTACAAAACCATAACATTGAGCCCTGCTGTCCCATCTTATTAAAGTTTTGGGAGCCCTAGTTTGGAATGCAGTGTTCCTCATTACAGTATCTCTAACATACATCATGAATACATTTGAAGTGGTTCTCATTTTAACTGGACCCTTTATGAGGTTAGTGGCACCAGAATCACAACCCAATCCCAGGTGATTAAGGAAGTTTTAATGAAGCAGAACTAGAGGGAAATTGAACCACTGGAGCTGTGACTATAAATATAAAAAATATACTATAAATATGGTATGCGGTGACAGTCCTTTCAGAAGTGTGTATTAAATAAAAAATGACTTTGTCACCCCAACAGCTGTATTTCAGCAACAGTCCCCTTTGCTCTTTGGCAATAACCTTTCACACATATAATTGTCACAGCCAAGGCCCCTTCATCAAAATGAGGCTTTATCCTTAAAACTTACAGGAAACTTAGAATCAATGACGCATTTGCAGCATGAGAGTGGGTTTCACCAACAATAATTGCTTTGATCTTTAGTGCTCAAAGGAGAAAAAAGAAAGCAAAGGATACTCTACAAGTTCTATGACTCATTTCATGTGGGAGAATCGTCTGTATTCTGTCAATCATGTATTTTAATAAAACGTTGATTGGCCAGGCAGGAAGTATAGGCGTGTCAACCAGACAGGAAGTAGAGGTGGGGCGATGAGAACAGAATGCTGGAAAGGAGGAAGCCCATTCCTCCCAGTTTAGACCAGACAACCGAAGAGGCAACATGTGACCTGCCTGGCTGAGAAAGGTACCAAGTGTGTGGCTAACATTACAATTTCTTGGTGCTCTCAACCCAGAGAGATGACCTAATTTTACTTCCTCTCCTCCGAGTCAGCCAGCTTCTTCTGACACTGCTTTCAGTTGCTCTTGCTCCTTGAATCTCTGCTGAAAGAGAGCTGTACTAGTTTTCACAAATTTAAAATTACCTGTATTTAAAGATTTCCAGTGAATGAAAACAGAACATAACTCAAATCCTCTAAAATGTTAAGGGAGATATGTTTAATCCAACTTTCTAACCTGCCAAAACAATATGGTAAAGAATACAAGTCATTTTTTCTTGTGTTTTTACATCCAATCAACATTGTATTTCATATTTGAAGATTTGCTTACCTATTCTTTTAATTTGGTTAACTATCTATACATAAGTATGTCATTATTTTAATTGAAAATAGTTTCCTCTCGCACATAATATATCCCAAATGTAATTTCTTCTCTCTCCACTCCTCCTATTTCTCCCACCTCCCAAATCCCCCAGATCCACTGCACCTCCATTTCTTTTAGAAAGGAGCAAACCTCCAAAGGACAATAATTGAATGCGGCAAAACAGAATGTATTTAGACAAGGCAAATGCTGTCGTATCAAAACTGGAAGAAGCAACTCAATAGGAGGAAGAGTCCCAAGAACAGGTGAAAGAGTCAGAGAAACACCCACTATCACTGTTAGAAATCTCACAAAACACCAAGCTAACAGCCATAGTATATATACAGAGCACCTGGTGCAGATTCATGCAGGTCCTATGCTTATAGCTTCAGTTTCTGTGATATACACCCTGCTTAGTTGACATCTGTGAGCCATGTTCTCCTGGTGTTATCTATCCCCTCTGACTCCTACAATCTTTCCTACCCCTTCTTCTGTGGGGTTCTCAGAGCTCCAAGGGACCCAACAGAGACCTCCTGTTAGATTCTCCTTGAGTAATATCTGGCTGTGGGTCTCTGTATCTGCTCCCACCTGCTTCAGTGGAAACCACTCTGACAATGATCTTTGAATATAGCATGATATCATTAGGATCATTTCATGTATTTTTTTTTTACTGGTCTTCTGTGGTTCTACCCAAGCCTGTTGATTTTGAGTCATAGATTATAATCCAAGATCTTTCTGCAATATTTATGTGCAAATAACAGTTATAACTTTATTTAAAAACAAAACAAACAACAAGAAAAACTGCACCTGGAAGTAAGGAAGATGGTTCAATTGTTAAAACACTTGCCCTGTATACTGAGTACTTAGTTTATGCCCAGAACACATTTATAAAGCTGGACATGATGGCATGCCCTTGTAATTCAAGCACTTGTGAAGTTATAGACAGGAGGATATCTTGAGCTTATTGGTCAACGATCCATTGAGACATCTAGTCTAAACCATCAAAGGTGGCAGTCTCTGTAGAATGACATACAAGAAAGTATATTTACATACACAGACACACACACACACACACACACACAGAGAGACACATTGGTGGTTCTATGCTGTATTGGCATACCTCTGAAATATCCGCCCAAGCAAAAATAACTAATAAGCAAACACTGAAGAAAAGTCTTAGGAATTGTAATTATTTCCTAGAACTTCCTTAACAAAATACCAGAAATGGGATATCTTTAAACAAATAGCTATTCATCATCTCACAGTTGTGGAGGGCACAATTCTAAATGACAGGTCTACAGGGTCACTCTTTTTTTCAAACCCAGAAGGTTCAAATCAAAGAGTTCACTCCCCGCCCCCATCTTCCAGTGGAGTTTTCTTTGAATTGCAACTGCCACACTTAAATCTCTGCCTGTGTCCTCTGGACCTTCTCTTTTAAATCTCCATTCTTGCGTCCTTCTTCCTTTTTTTTTTATAACACCATTCAGACTGGATTGCAAGCTCACCTTGCATTTGTGGTTCTGTTTCTACTTAGATAAAATTGAGTGAAAGTACATTAGGAAAATATACCTTCACTAATACTCCACACTGTGGAGTGTGTGAAAGTTGTGTATGTGTGTGTGTGTGTGTGTGTGTGCATGTTTACAGTATTCAGATTCGAACCTAGAACCTCACAAGTAGTAAACATGCACTCTAGCACTGAGTAGTGCTGGCAGACGAGCAACACTAAATTTAAGTTGCCTAAGAAGTAAATCAGACACTTTAGGGTTTTTATATTAGCTATTGTGTATCACTGGAAAATGTTTAATTACAGAGCAATATTTTCAAGTACTTGCTCGTGAAATGCTCAAAGCTTCTGAAGTTTGATACATGGTAACTCCACAATGAAGAGGGAGTATTCCAAACCTTGCAAAGTAAACTGGGAAAGAGTCTGTTTCTGAGGATAGCTACTGATGAAAATGATGGTTCTGGCCAAAGTCTTTCAGATCCTATCTGGATTCCTGAACAGGAAAGAAACAAGTTGTAGCACTCAGTGTTCACTTCATGTAATAAATGACACAGGTGGTGTGTATCAGGTAGAAGACAATTTCCTCCAGCCAGGCCTTTTATGCCAGGCAGCCACAGCCAAGGCACTGGCATCCCAAAGTAAACAAATCTAAGTTTCAATGGGAATTTGAAGTACTTTCCATTCCAAAACTACTTATTCTTGGGGGATCATAAATCCCTGGAGGCATGTGATAGAAACTATGATAACGTGTTGAAAGTATATGTATCACAAGCACATGAGATATTCCTCCATGGCCTGCTGCACTCCACCTTCTGCTTCTGTTCTGGGTGATCTTCCTAAAAGGAACATATATTAGAATATACATTTGGGGACAGAATATAAATCATGAAAACTATATGATAATTTGAGCCATTCTGAAATAGAACATTCATGTTTCCACTGTTGAACCATAGGTTTCTATTCATAATGTTGTAGAATATTATTTGAAGATGTGTTCTATTTTTTTATGATGTGGAATATTTGTTTAATGATCCAAACATGTATTGTATCCCTTTATGTTGCATTTATTTGTGAAGCTGTGCTACTGTGACTGTCTGAAACAACTGACTGTTCAAATAAAGAATTGGATGGCCAATAGAAAGGAGACAAGATAGGCAGGATTGGCAGGCAGAGGGAATAAATAGAAGGAGAAAAAGAAGAATTAAGAACAAAGTGAGGAGGACACCAGGAATCAGTCACCTAGCTACACAGCAAGCTACAGAGTAAAAAGTAGAGAAAGGTATACAGAACAGAGACTATTAAAGTCTAGAGGCAAAAGAAACATGGCAAGCGAAGGCCTTGCATTTAAAAGTAGTAAGTCTCCACGTGTGATTGATTTGGGAGCTGGGTGATGGGCACCTCCAAAAGAGCCAAAGAGTAAAAATCAACCAACAGCACACAAGAATTAAAAACCATAAGAAAAACCAAAAAAAAAAAATCTTAACAACTGGTGGAACATTTGGTAACTTGGAGTGTATGCTTCATTCCCAGGAGTCTCTGCGATCAAAGATTGAGTCAGAATCTCCTAAGGTTTAAACATATTACATACATACAGATGATATATAACATGAGTGTGTGTGTGTGCATGTGCATGTGTATGTGTATATATGTGTATGCATCTTTGTGTGTCAGCCTGCACTGCATGGGGCATTTATGGAGTTCAGAGAACAACTTTTTAAAGGGAGTTATCTCTTGCTATTGTGGGCACCAGGAATCAATCCCAGATCATTACAATGGCTGAATCAACAGTTCTCTAACTGTGGGTCATGACCTCTGAGAGAGTTGAAGGACCCTTTCATTGGAGTCACATATCTGATATCCCACATATCAGATATTTGCTTTATGATGCATAACAGTAGCAAAATTGCAGTTATAAACTAGCAGCAAAATAAATGTATGGTTGGGAGTCACCATAACATGATGAATCATAGGATTAGGGAAGTTGAGAACCACAGACTGAGATAGCATGTTAGCAATCTTTTTATTTTTTTAAAGGGAACATGAAATTGTCTCCAAAACTAAAATAGTTTTTAATCAGTATAAATATTAGTATACTAAATTATAGTTTATCTTAAGGTAAGTGTGTGTCTTATAGTTCTGGGGGATGGCAGTATTTAATTGTTTACCATAATAATAAAAGCGGAGTTTCAAAAGCTAAGGATAAGAGAGTAGTAGTAGCCCAGTTACTTAAGACACATATTTAAACATAAACTGTCAGGGAAAAAAAAAGGCAGGTCACCACACGCTGTCTTAAACTATGACCTCTATAAAACCAGGCTGAATTGCAGTAATACCTCTGAGAGTCGTGATAACAAATGAATATTTCTTCAGTATTCTTCTCAAGCAAGGATTAGGCTCTTATTGTACCACAGCAAACACAATTTATACACTTTTGACATAGACACACAGAAAGATTTATATTCTTTGTATTTATAACAGAATACTCAAGATGAACATATTTCTTTCTTTCCATTCAAATTCTGTATGTGTGTGTGTGTGGTTGTGTGTGGGGGGGAGGACATGCAAACCATGTAATATTTTGCTACACATCCATTTCTTCAGATTTAAGAAAATTGAGCTGGAGAAATAAAGAGCATGTCATAGAGACTGGAAGACTGGGTGAAATAAAAAAAATGGGAGAAAGAAAGAAAGGAAGAAGAGAGCATTAAAAAAGGAGGATGAGAGAGGAGGATAGAAAAAAGTGGTAGAAATATTAAAAGTGGGAAAATTAACTGAATTTTACAAATTTGTACCTCTTCACAGATATCAAAAATGTATTCATATGTATATTTTAACATTCCTGTAAAAGAAAATTTAAATTGTCCTATGGCTTTGAACATGAGTAAGGTCACTTCCTCCTCAGACTTCTCATCTTTCTATCAGTTTTTCTATTTCTCTTCATTAGAAGATATTTTCTCATGATCATCGAGCACAAGCTTTGACACTGGATCACTGGGTTTTCAGATCACAATTCAGAACCTCAGCCAAGATGGTCTCTAGTTCTCTTTGGCCTCATTCGGGGGCAGTCAGTGTCTGGCACATGTTGTTCATTGAATGATTGATCCAGGCACTGAAGCATGATCATCTGTGGTCACAGAATTCCATGATAGAGCTGTTATTTTCATGCTTGCATTATTAAAACTAAAGCACTAAATTTTTACTTATCAATTTTAAAAGAATTTTAAAACTCTGTCTCAGTCTCAGTCTCTCTCTCTCTCTCTCTCTCTCTCTCTNNNNCTCTCTCTCTCTCTCTCTCTCTCTCTCTCTCTCTCTCCCTCTCTGTGTGTGTGTTAGGTATGTGTACATGAATGTGGGTGCTCACAGATACCGGAAGACATTATTTGATCTCTTGGAGCTGAAATTACAGTGATTGTGAGCTGGCCATCTGGTATTCAGACCTTCTGCAAGAACACTATGTGATTTTAATAGCTGTGTCATCTTCTCCACTCTTCACTTATTTATTTCTGTATACTTGGGTTTACTTTAGTCATTATTAACTTTGAAATTTTGGTGTATTAGAGCCTCTACATAGAGAGAAATAAACTCCATTGACCTGATCTTACAGGAGAGACCATGCATGTGGAAGAATACTGAACAGAACAGATATTTGAAGGCTATCAGGGTTTTGTCTAGAAGCAATTTTTCCTTTAATAAAGAAATTTGTTGTTTATACTATTCTTTCCTTGGCTAAAAATTTGTATACTGTTAACCTTACTTTCTAACTTCCTTCATTTTACTGTTTTATACAAACATGAAAATTATGTTTCTTCCTAATTGTCCCCATTGGTCTCATCCTGTGTTTCCGTCGCCTTCACTTTTTCATTCCTATTCACATTCTGTGGTCAATTAGCACCAGGCCTTATATTCCTAGAATGCTTTCTTTTACCTTTTGTCTGTGTTTTTAAATCTTTTTAACAGAAGCTAGACTTTCCTTGATTAAATTGAGTGTCATGAGACAGAGGGCGTTATAGACAGAACTGTTTGTTTCTCTAAAACTTAGAGACTCAGTCTTCCTTTCTGGGCTCACGCTAAATCAAAGGATAAAATGGTCTCTGGAATAGACATTGGCTGTGTGCTGTCAGCCCTATGGTCCTCCTAACCTGTCACCTCTTACTACCCAACAGAAGGATGGAAAGTGGCTCTGAATGGGAAGATGAGTGTAGCAATATTGTACCTGTGGATGCACACATTCTAAGAATTTAAACTGGTATTATTTTATGCACAATGCTGAACTAAGGGCACCACTGTTCACCTCTGGTCCATCCAAAGTTCAAATGAACCATAGTTTATGAGCCATTTGATTTCCAGAACACGAAATGTACATATAATAATAAAGCCTGGAACTGTCCCTAGGCAGTGTTGTATCACATGTGGTCATAAAAAGGTGTCGTAGATCAGTTCAGGCTAGATGAAATTCTTCTCTTCGTGTGGTCAGCCTTGAAGTCATATACACATGAACAACAACTAATACAGAAGACTGTATGTATGTGTGTGGGGGGGTGTGCATGATTGTGTGTGTGTAACAAATATAATCTAGAAAAGGAGGATCTCACTTTGATAGTGGTAAACATGGGAGGGATATGAAGGACAGCTGAGAAGAGCTGGAGGGAGGAAGGTGAAGAGAAGTGATGTAGTTCTGCTACAATTAAAAAGATTTAAAAATAAATTTAATAATGAGATAAGCTTATCTTCTTTTAAAACTCCTCGGAGCCTAAGGTGCAACATCCATGAATATGCAGACTGTTTGATGCCACATGTAATTCACTCAAAGTTTGCTGGGTCAAGGAGTGTTTCTCAGTCTAATTTCAAATCTTTTATAAAACTACTTACAGGTCTTCATAGATGTTTCAATGTCCCTGTTTTATTTTTCAATGGAAGTACAGCAATAAATAATGTTATATGATTTGGTCATATATTTGTAAGACATTGGAGTTTCAAACATTCTTTAGAAAAATCATCATTGAAAGAAATACACTCTTTTGCTACAGTATCAATATCTTTCTCTGGCTTACTCAGCCCCTCTAGGGAAATTGTGCTTGGAAATGAGATCTACAGATGGTGTTGAAGATGAAAAATCAATTAATAGTGGATGATTCAGGAGGGGTCTTTTTTCTGTTTGATCTTTAAATTGTAGCTGCTACTGCTTTTTAAAAATTTAGTTATTCATAGGTATCCTCTTGAAATCATTATAAGACATTTTACTCGATATTAACAATGCAGATCACATATAAGCATGAAGTAGATGATGTATTGTTTTTCATTTAATACATCAATGTTCAAAAGAAGACATTGCCATTTCAACCTAAAGCAAACATCCCAGTAATACATTTTGTCATTAAGTGAATTAGCAAGATTTTAGGTTATCTATTTCATGATAATTACTAGGTTTTTTAAGGAAAACACTTACTGGTAGTTTCTTGGGAAAATCCCTCCCATGTGCTGTAGGCAAAGTAACAGTAAATACAGAGTGAACGCTAGCACTGTATTAGAGATAACCATCAATGTAAATTACTTATTCAAATGTCATGCTAGATTTTGCAATACTACATGATAAAGAGCTACAGGCCCTGCTGGGGGACACCTGAGAATGTTTTCACATGAGGAAGGACATAAAGAAGGCAGCAACAAAATTTCTGAGACTTCATTAAGATTGCATATCAGAGGGCATTATTAGTCCTTATTATACCACTATAAGGGAGCAACTAGCAGAGGTTTAACAATTCTCATTGTAACAGATGATGTACCAAAGATGCATTAATCATTCTAAGATGCACAGATTCGTGGATTGTTATGGGTGTGCTCTATGTATTCATTATTTGCCAGAATCTGAAGATAATGTTGAATTATTGAGGTCAAAATACATACCCCTCCATATTTCTATACTTGTCAGCAGCTAATATCCCTTGGTGAACTGTTTCTCTAACATCCATACATAATCTAAAAGGCATGAAAATAAATGTATGTGTGAGTTAATACAGAAAAGGCTCAGCTTCCTGAAATTTCCACCATTGACAATGTCATATCACTGTACTATATGTTACTCAACTTTGGATATTTGTGTGTGTTTTAATGACAATGACTGAGTAACACTAGAAATTATTACATAAAACTGTTATACATTTTTCATTTTCCAGCAATCCAAATTTAACTTCTTAGTTGTATTGGGTGTATTTTTGTATGTGCGTGATGTGTGCATGTGAGGGAGGGCATGGACAGTACCAAAGGGAGAGTGAAGTCAGAGGATAACTTTTGGGAGGTGGATCTCTCCTTCCAGCCCTTGTTCTGGGAATTGAACTCAGGTCGCCAGGTTTGTAAAGGCTTCCTTTCTGCTGAGTCATCTTAATGATCCTTGTCTTTACCTTGTAGCTAACAGTAAATTGAAGCTCTTCTTGACCAGGAATAGCCTAACCAATAGAGTATCAGACTCGGGGAAGAAAAGAAGTATGTTTCATAAAGAACAAAGTAGACAGGTAGCTCATTGCCTGCCACCTCAGCTCTGAGATGAAAATGGAGAACCACAACTTTGCTGCCAACCAGGTTTACGCTCCTACCTCAAGGTTAGCAAGGCAAAGAGGATAAACTACAGACGGCATTTGTGATCTCTAACTAAACAGAGTGCAGGTGAACTGTTACATTTTGTCTTTGTTTTGACATTGTCTGGCTGTTTGATCAAAATATTTATGAAAATTCCTTCCCTGACATTAAATTTTACTCAGAAATCCCTTGCTGAGAAAATCTGTTCTGACTTCTCTGATCTCTTTATGAGATCCTGTTTCTTTAGGAAAGATTTCCTTTCCAATAAGACTCTTAGTCCATCAAATGTGGAGCTATGTACCATCCCCATTTTCATTTCTAATAACTACCATACTGTTTGCAACTACAAGATCTTTGAATTAATACTTGTGCAATGAATAAATGATTAGTAAATGATTGCAATTGGCCTATGGCATTATTGCAACTTTTTATTTGAATACTTATACTTTTTCCTAACTTGCAGTCCTATGTAGAAGCTTCTGCCTAATACCTTCATTCTGAAACTAGGTAAATTAATAATGTTTGTTCTACAAGGAGGCTCCAATTGTTGAACTGGACTTGAAAAAGCCAATTGTGTCCAAGGGGCAAGAAATTCAACCAAACAGCTACACAATTTATCTGAAAATATATTAATAACTCTTATATACGTTTCTGAGTTTTATTTATATACTATATAATGTTTTCTCCTAATCTAACCATATATATAAAAAAGGACCTGGTCTCTTTTAAGTGTCACCAATAGATTTAATGGAGTGATATTAAATATTTTTTGGTGGAACAAGTTTTAGATGATGCAAAGAAAATACATCCAACATGAATTACACATTCCCTGAAAGTTTTTATCCTAAAAATAAAAGCAGTATTGGTGACAGCCAGTGTGCTTGCATAAAGAGTCAAAAACATTAGTAATGTACTTCCATTGAGGAATAGGATCAAAGATTGCTGTCATGCTAAAACACTTATGCTATGACATGTCTACTGTGTTGCACTGAAATGTTCTTTCTACTTAGATACATACATTTCCTGGAATAGTAACTTCCCATGGATTGCCTCAGACTTTGGCATCATTGCCAGCTTTCCTTATATCACAATTCAGTCCATTTATCTCTTAACCATTCTGTGGCAGGGCTGTTATTAACTAGATTCAGGGATGTGATACAGTTCAGCTCAAGTTAACCTTGCTTCACAATAGTGACATGAGTTAATTTAATTCCTGTCACCAGACTTCGCAAGGGTATATTGCACATTACCTCTCGTTATTGCAGCCACAAGTCATTATCTCTAAATCACCCCCTGTAAAACCTGTCTGTGGCCCCTCTTACATGTGCTCCATACTGATTAGGACAGGCAACATAGTCACATGTCTATCAGAGAAACTCAATAAAGATGAAACTCATACAACTTTCCTTACAAATACATAAAAAGTTTAGATAGTAAATTGTATAGCATTTCCCCCTTTCTTCTTTTCTCTCTCTCTTTATTCTTCCACACAATATTAGCTACTGTTCTTGAAATAATAATATACTAACATACTACTGGAGAAAATTAGGGGAAAATTAGGGCCTGCAAGATGGCTCTGTGTGCAAAGGTGCTTGTTGTCTAGGCCAGGCAAACTGAATTTAAGCTTCACACCCTATAGTTGGAAGGAAAAACTGACTTATGAAAGCTGCCCTCTGATCTCATACTTAACACCATGACACATGAGACACACACACACACACACACTCTCTCTCTCTCTCTCTCTCTCTCTCTCTCAGAGACAAACACATATAGACTGATAATAAGATAATAAAGACTAATTTTCAAAACAAAATAAAATTCCTATACAATCTGGCTTCAGCATTTCCCTATCACCCATTATATTCCATACTGGAAATATTCACTGAATGCCTCTCTGCACAAAACTTAAGACTGATTCTAAACGTTTGCTATCATTTCTGAATTTATATATTTAATTATGTACATATGAATTTTGTATGTGCATGTGATTATAGGTACCCATGAAAACAAGAAAAGAAGGTCAGATACCCTAAAGGTAGAGAGACGCTGTTGGTGCTGAAATCTGAACATAAACACTCTTAGCCACTAAGCCAGTTCAATTCAATAAAATCTTATTATAAATTTTGAGGGCAACCAAGAGCAATGGCAATAACTTGCATTCTCTTTAGAGTCTTTGACACATTTATTACTCCCAATTTAAAAGTATCCCATGCATAGCATTCAGTTTTCTATTTGGCAACCTATGGATTCTGAGAGGAGCATTATTCCCCAATAATGAAGCTCGCAGTCCTCATCAGAGGACTGCAAAGTGAGTGGTGTTTACAGCAGAGATTCACACCTGACCAAAGTTCAGAGAACAAGTATCTGTGAAGTGCTCAGCTTTAGACTGAACATCCATGTTATAATCCTCCCACAAAATCTCAAAGCTCATGACAAAAGAGGGGACAGAAAGATTCAAAGGGTCAGAAGTCTGGAAAGACTTCTACAAAAGATAATAGGACCCTTGCTCTCATGATGTCATGACAGCTGTGGTTGTCTGTACAAGACCTCTACATGATCAAGCCAGTCGACATTTGAGCATGGAGTATGTAAGAGTTTCCAGGGTGGTATGGAGAGTGAAAACAAATAAAATCCATATATGAAGTATAAAGTTATCAAAGAATACATTGAAAATATTATATAAAAACAGCCTCAACAAAGTTTCTTGATAAACTCATTGGTAAGGATGTACACATTTCAAAATAAAAACATACAGTTTTATTTGGAAAATGAAAATGTTTACACAAATTCACAACGAATTCAAGAAATAAATGCTTTGAGAAAATAGAATTATTTCTTTCTTATGGGCTATAGTGTAGAGAGCTGCGTGGAGCCACACCTTAGAGATGGCACTGATTTCTGCCTTCCACTAGCCAGACAGCGAGTGCTTTCTGTGATAAACAACTCCACATAAGGCTAAGGCCTATCATGCGATGATCATAAGCTGCTTGCATATGCGTGGACCTATGGACAGTGTCCACGTGGCAATCCAGGGTTGGTAGCCCAGGCCTGCTTAAGGGCTGGGAGAGGCTTGCCTGGAGAGAGAGAAGCTATTGTTAAAGAGTCCTAAATAAACTGCTTGCAAGAAGAGCTCCGGTGTCGCGTCATTCCTTGCTGGTCGAGGCAGATGCAACAAGTGGTGGGCCATATAGGGAACCTGCCCTCTCTCCGTGGAACTCAGAACTTGCAGCAGTCAGGGGGTGCACCGATAAGTTCCCAGGATGAGTTGGGACAATAAAGTTCCCAGGATAAGTTGGGCCAATAAAGTCCGCAGAAAAGCGGCTAGTAGCTCTCATCTGTAGATAGAGAGAGAGTGGAAAAGTTCCCGGAGTGGTGAACCAAAAAGGAAGAGTTTGTGGGATAATAAACCGGAAGTATAACTTCGGGTGGAACTTAGTTATGGGCGCTTCTCAGTCGCACCCAATTTCACTGGCTCTTCAGGAGCTGCTTTTATCAAAGAAACTAAAAATTAAAATATCCACATTAGAGAGGTTTCTAAATGAATGTGATACCGTAGCCCCATGGTTTGCGGTATCCGGAAGTCTGACAATCCCTTGCTGGGATAAGCTCAGTAGGGATTTAGACTTTGCATGGAGCAAGGAACATTAAAAGGAGGCATTAGACCAATTTGGAACCTCATTAAAAGTTGTCTAGAAGATCAGAAATGCTACAAGGCAGTTAAGGAAGGTCAATCAGCTTCAGAGATGTTACAGGAGGAAAGATCTGAAGAGAGGTATGAAAAGGCGGAAAGTAAAAAGGGAGGAGGGAGGAAGGAACCCTTGTACTGGGAGCTCCAAAAGCAATTTAGAGAGACGTGCTCTGAGTCCAGTAGTTGTGAAGGGGAAACAAGTGATTCCAAGAAAGAGCTTCAGGCTCTTGCCAAAAGATATGAAAAGCTTTCGATAAGAAAAAAAAGAAAAGAAAAAAAAGACATGTCTACTTGGGCAGTTTAAGTTGGATCGGGTGTGGCTG
>LOEQ01003741.1:62499-74894 GCA_001685075.1 Bramus lutescens
AGAAATACATAAACATATAACAAAATTGACCTTAAAATCCATACCAATGCAAATTATTTATATCTAGATAATCACTTTGTCCCCACACTCACAGAACAGAAACCTTAAAGGAAAAGATAAACAACAAAACAACAAGAAAGAATTTATATGTCCATAAATCATTAGTTGCTTATGTGTGTATGTTATAGTCAAAGATTCATCCCTGACTACAGGTAATCAATTTACATTGGGACCCTACCAACCTGCTTCACCCTAAACAGATCTACTCTCTTCTGCCTGCAACAAATCTGCTTTCTCATTCACTGGAGGCTTTGTCTTCCATTCAATACTGGCAACTGGTCTCTGGTGAGGCTGCCCACCCCTGACCATTCCCCTGGATGTGAGGCTTCATTTCTCAAACACAGTCCTCTCTTTGCCTTCTGGCTTTTCTCGAAGTCCTGGTACCAGGCAACTGTGTCTCTCTTGGCCTCCAAGCCCTTTGCCCCTGTTCTTTCATGATGACTTATAGGACAGCCTGTGCCTACTTAATCTGATCCTCTCTAATTCCTGGGACACTAGGAATTGCAGACCATTTGGTCTTCTCTGCCTCACTCTGTGTCATCATCTGTACCTCCTCACCCTCATTGGGATGTCGTTTGGGACACCCACTGACCACTCCTTTCAAATTAAATCTGGCCTCATTATTCCTTGGACCAGGAAATTGGAAAACCAAGAAAGAATTCTCCACTTTCTTTTTCTGTCTGCTCCCCTCTCTGTCCTGTTTGTTTGCTGCGATGTGTAGCTCAGATGGAAAAGTCAGTGTCCTCCTGCTCAGCACCCACTGGTTCCCCCTTTCTTTTCTTTACTCCACTCCTGTTTCCACTTGGCCCTGGTGATCTTTCCCCTGTCAATTGTCCTTGCCTTCTCAGAAGACAGCCTTACCAGCTTAGTACAAATTTGTTCTGTTTCAATTTTTACTACTGACTGCCCTCAGTAATCAACCATCTGTGTCTTCTGGTAAATTGGAAAGAAAGAGGGTGTCAAGGTGATGCTATAGTGATGGGAAAGGGACAGGTGCTTTCAGTTCTTGTGAGTCCAGGGAGTCAACTTGGATCAATCAGCATTTTGCCAGGTACAAGCAGCATCTGATGGTTCCACAGAGCCTGGACAGTGAAGTGAAACAGCCAGGTACCACAGGACATGGCCAGCACCCCAGCTTTCTTAGGTCCCCCAAAGATGGTTGATGTCCCCCAGGTCAACAGCAAGCAGTCTCAAGAACATGGTCTCCTCATTTCTACCTCACTAGCTACCTCTTTCTAACGCCTTACCTTTTTTACATTCCTCACAAAAGGGAGGAATGTTAATATGTAAGCATCTGTTCCAGGCAGTCCTTGGGGTGCTCAACCTCAATTGCAGCCAGAAATAGCACCTCCTGTTGATATTTGCTACATTCCCTTTTAAAGGATGGGCCATGTCCACCTACCACCTCTTTTTCTCTCTCCTTCTCCCTCTCCTCTTGCCACTCTTGTCCTCAAGGACCAGTCTCTGCCCCCTTTTCTTCTCCCTTCCTGTACCCTTTTCTGCCCCTTCTTTCTCTTCTTCCAAAAAGCCTCCCATTTGAGGCCTGTTGAACGCTGGGATTTCCTTCCCATTGTTTATAATCATCATCATCATCATCATCATCATCATCATCATCATCATCATCATCATCATCATCATGATTGGTCTCTGGTAGTCAAACGTTGTTTCTCCTGTTTGCGGAAGCCTAGTAGATGTGACCCGACTTGAGGAAATGTGTCACTAGGGATGGCCTTGGGTTTCAAAATTCATGTGTCAATCCGAGGACCCTCTCTGCTTCCTGTTTGCCATTTGAGATGTAAGCTTTCAGTTGCTGCAGTGCCTGCCATCTGCTGTCACCTGTTATCATCATGTGCTGTCATGCTTTTCTCATCATTTGGACCCTCTTGAACCCTAATCCTTAAGGGGTTTTACCACAACAATACAAAAGTAACTAAGACATAGAGTAAAATAAAAGCAGACTTTATTGCAAATGTCTACTTATTTTATTTGAGAAGCAAGTTAACAGTTAAAAATTCACTGAAATTATAATTGTTAATAGTGTCTTTGTGAGATTTAAATATATGCACCTAACATTACAATAACTGTGTACATATTAATATATTACTCAAATCTATAAAATTTTCAAAACAATACCCAACATTTACCAAAGCATAGTATATTTTATATGATCGTATGTGTGATATATATACATGTATGTATGCATTCTGTAGTATAGTATCATCTTAAATGATCATATATATGTGCATGTATATATGTATGTGCATGTAAATTTATATATGCATACATACACATATATTATACATCTTAAAGTTTTCTACGGATTTACATTTTTTATTGATTCCTCTCAAATATGATATCTGCTTATATTTATTTAACTATGATATTTTAATTTTAAAATTAATTTTATTTTTCTTTTCTTGTTCAATATTTACATTCTTAACCATTTTTGAACTCCAAATTTAGTATGCATACTCTATAAAATTTCAACTCTATGAAGGCAAATCTGTCTATCATTAATACACATCACAATTACTTTCTTCATCATAGTCTTTCTGAACCATTCAATAAAATTTGTGTCTCGTTTTATTAACCTCTTTCTATTTTTATGCTTCTAAGTACCATCCATTTGTTTCTAATCAAATAAGTTTGTATTAGCATGGCTTGAATAGATTTCATACTATCCCAAAACCTTAAGTAGAAAAATACAAGATCACCTGAGTAAATTGGGTGCATAGGGACCTTGGGGGAGGGTTAAAGGGCAGGGGAGAGGCGGGGAGGGGAGCAGAGAAAAATGTAGAGCTCAATAAAAATTAAAAAAAGAAATTCTTGAGAGGCATAATAACACTTAGGGTTGTTTTTCCCTCTGAATCCACCAGAAAGTGACTTTTGCGTGACAGACAAAGGGACTTTATCTGTTGGTTCATCTCAAAAGATCCCGCAGCATCTAAGTCTTATACTAACAAACAAGTTTCAGACACAACAATAACTGTATGCATTACTTAATTATATTCAGTAATTGTATGCAAATGATGTAATTGCTGCTTTATGTATTGCAAGTTAGTTAAGAAGCTATTTGCATGATTAAATTAAATGCTAATTTGGAAAGAAACTTATAAGAATATTTATTTTTATTTCTAGGAGGAGAAATAGCACCCAGATCAGCTCATGCAGATCCAAGTTGGTCTTTTGTGTAGACCTTCTCTATAAACAGTATAGGGTTCTGATAGTCCAGCGCACTGATAGTATCTATGGCTAGATAAAACCCAAAATGGTGTGGAATAATTGAATATAAACAAATAGTTTTATGTCATGTTTTAAAATAATGTCTTTTGCATATCTTCATCAGAAAAATCATCATAGTTTTGAGTATTTGTTGACTACTTCATAGCTTTTCTCAATGCTGTAATGCTTCCTAGGACACAGGACTTTAGTGACATGAGAAGAACTGAAATCTGAACTTAAAAAAAGCCTATGACCCTAAAGTAACCCTTTTCCTACCTACTTCCAAATATTTCTAAAGTCATTCAGGTGACCGTGTTTTCTGGACAGGGAGGGGAGGAAGTCCTGACTGAATGTGCATGGTTAACACGGGTATGAACAGGTCAAGGTCACCAATGCCTCAGAACTATGGGAAAGACAAAGTTGTCTGTGGGTCAGGCTTAGGAAACTGGCAAAGCTTTCTTCTGGTCCAAGCATAAGAGTTTATGAAAGACTAGCCAGAGTGTTCAAAAACTAACAGTCACAGCTTACTTCTCCCAATGACTACAACTTAAGACTCTTCCCATAGGGAGACACCACCCCCGAGATGAACCAACACTCCTTTCTGTGTTAAACATATAAATATAAGGAGTGCTTTCCATTATAAGCAGCACCTTCCATATGACCACAGATTTTCTGTATGTATGTCTGTAGATGTCTATCTGTCTGCTGCGCCTTCATTCCTGTATTGCTCCAGTGCATCTTCCAGGACCAAATGGTCCAAGATGTGACATGTGCACCTCAAATAAAAATAGACTATCAAAACCCTGTATGTTTTACTTCTGAAATGTTTTCTCTGTATTTCCTTTCTTAGTGCAATTACAATGGGTCTTATTAAGTTAAATTATGTTTTCTAATTTAAAATAGCCACTCAAATCACTGATAGTTCAGCTTTGTACTAGCTAACCATATTACCTAATGAATCACTTAGGGTTTCAATGCTGTAAAGAGATACCATTACCAGTGCGACTCTGATAAAGAAAACATTTAATTAGGGCAATTTGCTTACAGTTTCAGAGGTCCATTCCATTATCATTATGGTAGGGAACATGGCACTGTACAGACAGACATGGCACAAGCATGATGTACAGGCAACAAAAAGTTGACTGTGATACTGTGCAATATCTTGACCATAGGAAACCTCAAACATACCTCCACAGTGATGCACTTCCTCAAAAAGGTCATACCCACTTCAAAAAAGCCACCCGCCTAGCAGTACCGCTCCCTATGAGACTACGGATACCAATTACATTCAAAGTTCTGGCCCCCATATCAATACCATAGTGTGAAATACACTTAGTCCCACCTCAGAAGTTCCTATAGCCTACCAATAGTAGGCTTTAGTGAGAGACCCTGTCTCAAGGAAATAAGACAGTGATAAAGCAGAACACATTCTTTGCTGTTTTCTTCACGCACATGCGTACGTACACTACACACCCCCACACACTCACTCACAAATGCACATACATGCACAAAAAATAAATTAAAAAATACCTTTCTTAAATTTTATAATTCCCTAAATTAGAATGCTGATACAATATTGTAAAAGACACACAACATAAAAGAAATTATATTATCTGTGTAATGATTCAATGCCATCCGAAAATACAAATATCTTAATCCTAGGAAACTATTTGTGAATTTATCCAACTCACCTGTAGGAAGTGGATCAGAATATATTAGTAATTTGTATTACTAGGCATACTCTGTATAAGAAAAGAGTTTATTAAGACATTTTTTGACTTTGGTATTTTCATTTCAGATTTTTTTCATGATAATAGTTCAGTTAAAGTATGTAGAAATGTGCTGCATATTGCAAAACATGGACATCCTTTTATATTATGGAAAGAATCCAAGCAAAAGCAACTTCTTGCTTCTTACAGAGCAACCTGCAGAAAATCAGAGAAGCCATTCAAGATGGGTTGCACATGATGACCAGTAGAATAAATAATGGAAATTTAAAAATAGGACCCCTTTATTTTTGCCTGCTTTATTGTAACATCTATTATTTTTTAAAAAAAAATTTATTGAGCTCTACATTTTTCTCTTCTCCCCTCTCTACCTTTCCCCTCTCCTTCAACCATCCCCCAAGGTCCCCAGGGTCCCAACTTACTCAGGAGATCTTGTCTTTTTATTCTTCCCATATAGATTACATCTATGTATGTCCTCATCGTTGTCTAGGTTCTCTGGGATTATGGTTTGTGGGCTGATTTTCTTTGCTTTCTGTTTAAAAACCACTTATGACTCAGTGCATGTGATAATTATCTTTCTGGGTCTGGGTTACCTCACTCAAAATGGTGTTTTCTAGCTCCATTCATTTGCCTGCAAAATTCAAGATGTTGTTATTTTTTTCTGCTATGTGGCACTACATTGTGTAAATGCACCATATTTTCCTTATAACATCTTCTCTTCATTGGAGAGAATTATATCTTAAATTATGAATGAGTCATAAAATCAGCATTACAATTTTCCATACTGAAGAATGTCATTAATGTGATTTTTACCAGGACCATGAAACAAATTAGAGGCAGGTTTGCAAAATTGTGTGTCAATAAAGCTTATTGTTTTCATCCTGGCACATTACCATTGAGCTGTCTTTGTCGCTAAGGAGATAAAGATTGCTTCAGTGTTACTGTGAATTGTATCACTGACCAATCATCAAGGCTTTCTTATAAACAAAGAGGTATGGTCAATATACTACTTTCTCTCCCAAATGTTCTATCATATTTCCTATACTTCATTTGAACATTTATGGAGAAAAACAATTAATCTTGTTTATGCTATTGAAAATTAATTTGCAGGGACATTCTAATTACAGTTGGAAATCAGAAGAATAGCATAAATTAACATCTCTACTTCTTAATGCAATAAGTAAGGAAAAGTAATACTCCCAAGATAAAGCTGTACTTGTACCAGAACCATGTCTCAAGAATAAGAGTGCTTTCTCTCAAGCCTAATGAATGAATTTAAATTATGTCTTATGCTTCATTTAAGGTAAATGTATATATATATATATATATATGTAGTGGTGTTATTTTGTATTTGTATGTTTATGTATACATGTATACATATGTATATGTATCTCTCTGTATTTATGTGTGTATTCATCTTTCTGTCTGCCTAATTGTATATCTGTGTGTGAAAATAAATATAAGTGTTATTATGAATAGTGTATTAATATAAAAAATGTTACTATTCTTTTTATTTTGGAAATCAATTCAGAAATGAGATTTTGTGGGCTCCTCTAATATTTTGAGCAAGATTAAAAATACACTAAATTTCCTTTCACTTGTGACTATTAAAGCAATAAGAAAACAACAGAAACAAAACTTTTTGCAACAAAGTTCTACACCAAAAATTCCTGGTTGTCCTAGACTACATAAATAAAACTCATTTCATGATGAAGTTTGTTCATATTACTTAGGCTTACTAAAGAAATCTACCATTTTTTTTCTTTTTAAGGGGGAATGGGTCCTTAGATAAATGAAAGCATTGTCTTTAATAGTAAAACTTAGCACACTCCAGCATCTGGACAGGCATGGTAACAACGCAGCAGGGACAGCTGGGTGACCCCATGGAGCCTCACATGGTGCAAAGGATGTGGAAGGCAACAATAAAAAAGATGATCCCAGGGCCTCAGACAGAGTGGGATAGGAGAAGAGCTGTTGCTTCAGAGAACATTTCCTGGCATTGCTCAACATCAAGTTATCAAACACCATTCCAATGCCAGCCCTGATCCAGCCATGACAGCTGTGGTGGTCTCAGCACCAATAAACTTTGCAGCTATGTCAATGTCCCATGGGAAAAAAAATGGTGTGTAACTTCACAGTCCTCCAACCTGGAATGAGGGAGTAGCTGTTCCAGGAAGATTATTTAGTTGGTTCTCCTAGCTCAACATCTCTGTTTCTGTTTTAACCTCCAAGACAGAACAACAAACAACAAGCTGTCATCCAAATATTTCCACTCTCATATCTGTTTTAACCTATCAGTTGTCTTCATGTTTTCTTCTTTGATGCCTGTGGGGGAAAATGTAAACTCTAATAGTGTCAGATCACATAGTGTCAGGCACACCTATGTTCATTTCTTAGATGTTTTTGTATCACTGAGAGATTAAACAAGCCTGCACAAAAGATATGAAATGTGAAACTCCCCTCTTTTTTGCAAAGTTACAAACCCTGAACCAGGAAATATAGGATGAATGGAATGTACCAGTATATACAAAACTTAGATTTAAACCAGATTCAGGAGTATAAATCTATTATTGATAAATAGTCATATAAAAGATGACATTCCAGAAGAAAGAATACAGAGAGTGACAGCTTTCAAGAGAGTGGGTGAAGGACAAGGCGAGGAGTGGATACTAACCTCCAACCAAACGCACTAATTACAAATGTGCTGCAAAATCAACAAGGTGTTGCCTGGTTTTGAGACTAAACTGGATATGTGGATATTTTATTTTTGCTGCCTGGTATTGTTGCATCTTTGGCAATAGAAATGGCCCAGCAGCGTTGCATGTGGTACGGGATCCTTTGCTGGTTTTCAGAGTTCTTAGTCCCCTTTCTGGATGCTGTAGCAGTTGTCCGCAGAAGGCTTTCGTGGCAGTAAAAGGGTGCCCCCACCAGAAAATTGTCCATCACCAACAGATCTTCACCAATGGTCCTCTAAGTTACCAGGAAGGAGAAAGAGTTGTGAAAATCTCTCAATCTGGTTTTTGCCAACATGTTACCAAATCTATCCTGATGTCCCTCTCAACTGTGAGTAATCTTACTGGTACATAAGCAGACAAGTTGTACATAAATTTCTGTGTGTTTCGAGGGTATATATTGCTAAACATTTACTCTCAACTATCCTTCCTCTGTAATACTTAAAGAAAGTCTCTTCCTCAAGACCACTTTAGGATATATATCAAAAGGATGTTCAATCATGCCACAAGGACATGTGCACAACTATGTTTTTAGCAGCATTGTTTGTCATAAACAGAACCTGGAAACAATCTAAATACCTCTCAACTGAAGAATGGATAAGGAAAATGTGGCATTTACACAATGGAGTACTTCACAGCAGAAAAAAAATAAGAACATCTTGAATTTTGCAGGCAAATGAACGGAGATAGAAAACATCATTTTGAGTGAGGTAACCCAGACCCAGAAAGACAATTATCACATGTACTCACTCATAAGTGGGTTTTAAACATAAAGCAAAAATAAACCAGCCCACAAATCACAATCCCAAAAAGCCTAGACAACTATGAGGACCCTAGGAGAGACTTAAATAGATCTATCTACATGGGAAGTAGAAAAAACAAGGTCTGAGTAAAATGGGAGCATGGGGACCTTGAGAGAGGGTTGAAGGGGAGAGGAGAGGCAAGGAGGGGATCAGAGAAAAATGTACAACTCAATAAAAATCAATAAAAAAGAAAAGAAAATCTCTACCATGCCATGGACCCTAGAAACACATTCCCAAGAGAATCTGAATTCACCTTAGGAATTCTGTCTCTGGAACCTGTGTAGACCCATATTAGACCCTCTGAATGTAGGTGAGTTGTGTGACTTGGGCAATCTTTGGGGCCACCGGCAGTGGGACCAAGACTCATCCCTACTGCTTGAACTGGCTTTTTGGAGCCCATTTTCCTTGGAAGGATACCTTGCTCAGCCTAGATACAGGGAGGAGGGCCTTGGTCTTGCCTCATAGTGATTTACCAGACTTTGTTGACCCCATGGGGAAGCCTTACCCTCTCTGAGAAGTGGAGGAGGGTAGAAGGTGGGGGAACAGGAGGATGGAAGGGAGAATGAACTGGATTGGTACGTAAAATGAGAATACATTGTTTTCAAAAGTAAATTTAAAAGGGTGGAGAAAAAGAAGGCTGTTGCCTTCTTGTTTCCTCAGCCATGCAGTTTGTGAGTGCTTCTTTCTCCTCTTATTCATTTCTAATGGTTTATTTCTTTTCTTAAAAGGCAGTTCTCTGTTAATAAGGAAATGTTTTCTGATCCAATCCTTACTTGGACACTGCTCTTGCAAAAGACCTAGATTTGGTTCCCAGCATTCACTTGGTGGATCATAACAATCAGTATTATTATGATAATGCTCTCTTCTGGGCACTGTAAACACTAAACACATATGTGCTATATACAAACATGTAAAAGCAAAACACATATACAAATAAACCCTTTTAGAAATTAAAAAAAAACTTACTCAGATTATTGTTGGGATTTTAATTTTTTTGGCAGACATAAAAAGTAACATTTAAGAAAACAAAACTGTTTTATGTTCTTTCCAAACCCATCATCTTCTATGATGATAATAAATTGTTGAGCAGTTGTTTAGAAATTGCTCTCTGTCTCTTCTTTTTGCTTGGTCCTCCCCTCCTTTTTTTGACTTGTTCTACTACATCTAGTGCCTATCTGAAATCCTGGCACTGCACCTCTTGTGTTTTACTTCATCTATTTTTATTTGTTTTGTTTATCCAGAACTTTCATACTATAATTGCTGATGAATGAAGAGTCTTGCAATCAAAGGATGTTTTGCTATATTTTCTGCTCTAAAGAAGAACCACTGAGAAGTTGATCTGGATCACCAATGGGATGACAGTCCTGAAAGCAGAGCGCTATTTCTTGATCCTAGTCTCGTTTTAATGTCTTTCTCTTTGTCCGTTCGTCTGTCTGTCTGTCTGTTTGTATATATTTTACCTACTGGCCACAATTTCCACTTCTTCCTCTCCTCCCACTCCCCTCCCCCAGTCTACCTCTATTTCCTACCCCAATACTCTCCTCTTCTGTTTCTGTTCAGGAAAGATCAGGTCTCCCAAGAGTTTAAACAAAACATGGCATATCAAGTTGCAGTAAAGAGTAAGTGTCTCCACATGTATTAAGACTAGGTGAGGTGACCCAATATGAGAAATCATGTCCCCCAAACCCACGGTTAGGAGTTTCGCAAGAAGACCAAGCTCCACAACTGTAACATATATGCAAAGTGCCTAAGTGAGTCCCATACAGGCTCCCTGCTTTCTTGTTCAGCCTCTGTGAGCCCCTAGGAGCCCAAGGCAGTTATTCCATGAGGTTTTTCTGAGATGTTCTTAACTCCTCTGAGTCCTACAATTCTTCCTCCCCTTCTCTGCAGAATTCCCTGGATAACACCTAATGTTTGGTTGTGGGTCTCTGAATCTGTTTTCATCAGATGCTGCATGAAACCTCTCTGATGACAGTTGGGAAACGCACCACTCTGGTCATAAGAGATGGTCATTCCGGCTATCTATCTGCTATTGCTGGAAATCTAAACTGGATCATCCTTGAAGATTCTTGGGAGATTCCTTTGGAACAGATTTTTACCTAACCCAGAAATTCTCTCCTTTCAGGCAATCTCTTTCAGTATTCCCTCTCTCTGCCCCCACCACCAGCTCTTTCTTGTTCTAATCCCCACCTGCCCTCAGTCCATTCAGGAAATCTATCCCCAGGAGATCTGAACATTCCCCAATGAATCCTCCTTATTACCTGGTCTCTTTGGATGGGTGGCCTGTAGCTTAGCTATCCTTTATTATACAGCTAACATCTGCCTATTAGTGAGTACATACCATGTCTGTTTTTCTCTCTAGGTTACCTCACTCAGTATGACTTTTCCTAGTATCATTGATTTTCCTTCAAACTTCCTGGTGTCTTGGTTTTAACACCCAAGCAATACTTCAATGTGTAACTGTACCACACTTTATTTTTTTAATCCCTTCCTTGGTTGAGTGACAGACATCTAGGTTCTTTTCAGGTTCTGGCTATTACAAATAAAACTTCTACGAACATGCGGTATGATGACTGAGCATCCTTTGGGTATGTGCTCAAGAGCGACAGAGCTGAGTCATGTGGTAGGATGATGCCCAGTTTTCTGAGAAACTAACACACTGCTTTCCGAAGTGGCTGCTACCCACAGGGGAGAATGTTTTTCTTGGTCTACATCTTCTCCATCATGAGCTGGAACTGTCACTTCATTTTGTTCTTAACCATTCTGACAGGTGTAAGATGTCATTCTTAGCAGGGAGGGTTTATTTTCCTTTTTCATGTCAACTATGCTATTTGCACAGATATCATTCATAAACTTAAGGAAGCTCCAACTGTATTAACAGGCTGCAAATTTGTCTTAGTAATGGCTATGATCTTTAATTCTATGATGTTACTGAAAATTTGGTAAATTTAGTTCCTCATACAGGTTTTTCTGTTTCCCATGCTTCAATACACTGAACTTCTTTTCCTCAAATAAGTTCGGTTTGATTTCATATATTCTGGTATTTATGTACTGAATTTGTGTTAATGATTTTTTATTTACAACACAAACAATATTTAGTGTTCTTGTTATGGTTGTTCATTTTACTATCAAAATAATGCCACTCTCTTAGGGAAAATAGTATTTTTATTTAGTATGATTTTGAAATTTTTGTCATGAAATTCATATTAATTTTTACCTCATGTCTTTACCTGGGATAGCCTTAACAATATTTTGAATTATTTAATTAACTATTTTTATTGCTTTATAAATAATACCATTCAAACTTTCTACTTCCTCCCCTCCTCCCATTTCCCTCCTGCTCCCCATCCCCCTCCCTCCTCTCCTTCCAGTCCTAATATATGGCAGGGTACCCTGGCCTGTGGGAAGTCCAAGGCTCTCCCCTTTCCCTCCAGGCTTAGGAAGGTATGCATCCAAATACACTAGGATCTCAAAAAGCCAATACGTACAATAGAGACAAATCTTAGTGTCATTATCATTGGCTTCTCAGTCTACCCCAATTGTCAGCCACATTCAGAGAGTCCGGTTTGATCCCTTCAGTCCCAGTCAAGCTGGCTTTGGTGAGCTCTCATTAGATCAGGCACACTGTCTCAGTCGGTGGACCAATCCCTCGTTGTCCTGACTTCCTTGCTCATCTTCACCCTCCTTCTGCTCTACAACTGGACCTTGGGAGCTCAGTCCATTGCTCTGATGAGAGTCTCTGTCTCTACCTCCATCTGTCTTCAGACGAAGGTTCTATGTTGATATTCAAGATAGTCATCAGTCTGACTATGGGACAAGGCCAGTTCAGGCACCCTCTCCTCCACTGCCCA
>LOEQ01003741.1:79477-97490 GCA_001685075.1 Bramus lutescens
TATGTTCATAGCAGCATTGTTTATAATAGCCAGAACTTGCAAACAACCCAGATGACCCTCAATAAAAGAATGGATAAAGAAAGTGTGGAATATATATGCATTAGAGTACTACTCAGCGGTAAAAAACAATATCTTTAATTTTGCATGTAAATGGATGGAAATAGAAAACACTATACTAAGTGAGGTAATCCATACCCGATCAGTTTTTCTAATATTCCTGAGAGCTTGCCACACATTTCTTTGTGAGGGCCAGTTATGAATGCAGGGATGACCACAGTGTCTGAGGAACATATTTTAGGAGAGAAGTATTCATTTTCTCAGGAGCACTGTTCCCCAACTCACACATACAAAGCAAGTTTCTATATTGCTCATGTGAAGACATCGTTTCTAGTTCTAAATACATTCTTTCCTGAGGTAGGGTTTATTAAAGATAATCATATTCTATTATGTTCATTAAAGATTGAGAGTCAATGCAAAAGACATTTCAGACATAGCTTGGATAATGATTTCTAAAAACTTGTTAATGACTTGTTTCCATTAAAATATTTCTAAAAATATGTCAAAAAGCAAAATAACCAGGCCAGCAAAAATAGTGTAGAAGTAATCCACAGAAGGAAAGACTTTGTAGTAAACCTAAGAAATTTGGGATTGCTGTGTAAGTGTGGTTGTTTCTTACTAGATCAACATCTTCAGTGGAGCCATGCAAGCTTTGCTTTGTTGTGTGTGTTGAAAGGAATAACTCAAGCAAGAATAGAAGGTAATTCTTCCTGTAGGCCCTAACAAAGGATATCTAGTCAGAGGCAGATTTTCTCCCTTCTCCAACTCCCTACCCGGTTATCATGGTGGATTTTCCCTTATTGAGCCTAAGGGTATCTAGTGATCTAGTGTCATATGAAATACAGAACTTTGAATATATATTATATATAATATATATCCATTAGCACTTCCTTAGTCACTGCAGGAATGCATTAAACAAATTATAGGAAAATCATTTTTTATCTGAAAGATATCCTTATAAAAATATAAACCACAAACTTAGAAGGGGATATAACAACTGTTACCACTAACCTTTTTTTGCAAGGTGCTAAATACAATCATAAGTCAATTTTTTAATCCATGAAACATATCTTGATCATATGTACCCCTCATTTCTCCTAAACTGCTCCCAAATACAACCCAAATTCCCATGCCCCTCCCAGTTTCATGTCATCTTCTTCCTTCTTTAAAACAATTCTCTAATTTACTCCATCCTAACATAGACCTGTTTCCCCTTCCTCCTCCCCACCTTCTCCCAACCCCCCACCTCCCTCTTCCCCAGAAACACTCCTCCTCCATTTCCCTTCAGAAATGAGCAGGACTCCCAGGGATATCAACCATATAAAGCATAACAAGTTATAACAAGCCTAGGCACATACAAATGTAGACTGGATAAGACAACCCAGTATGGTGAAATGGGTCTCAAAAGAAGACAAAAGACTTAGAGATAGCATTCCCTCATTCCAACTCTTAGGAGAACCACAAGAGCACCATACTGTAATTTTATTTTTTCATGTTTTTAAATGATAGTGACAGATGTTATTTTATTTTTTTATAAATGTATTAAAAGTACCAGATGACATTGTGTCAGAAAAACAAACAGAAGAAGCACATAGGTACACTCTATGTTGTCTTTGAGAAATTTCTGTAAAACAAAAATTACTCCAAAAAATGTTTACATTTTTTTTATTTTTAGCTTAGTCATTAAGATTTTTATACAATTTTTTCACATTTTACACAGCTGTCCCCTTTACCGCTCCCTCCCCTCCTCCCGCTTCCTCCACCTCCCCCACCCCACCTCCATATCCACTCCACAGAAAAGGTAAGGCTTCCCATGGGGAGTCAACAAGTTTGACATTTCACTGGAGGTAAGACCAAGGCCCTCCCCCATAACTAGACTGAGCAAGACATCCCTCCAAAAGGAATGTGTTCCTAGAAACCAGTATAAGCAACAGGCATATATCCTGGCTCCCCCTGCCACTGGCCCCACGGACCCTCCAAGCCTCGCAACTGTCCCCCACATACAATGGGGCTAGTTTGGTCCTATGCAGGTTCACCTGCTATCTGTCCAGAGTCAGTGAGCTCTTACTAGCTCAGATCAGCTGTTTCTGTGGGTATCACCATCATGGTCTATATACCTTTCCTCATATTATTGCTCCTCCCTCTCTTGGGCAGGTCCCAGGTAGCTTGGCTCAAGGCTTCGCTGTGGATCTCTGTATCTGCTTCCATCAGTTGCTGGTTGAAGGTTCTATGATGACAATTAAGGTAGTCACCAGTCTGATTATAGGGAGAGGCCAGTTTAGACGTCCTCTCACTGTTGATTAGAGTCTTTAGCTGGGGTCATCCTTGAGGTTCCTGTGAATTTCCCTAGAGCTATGCTTCTCGATAGCCCTTTAATCAAACTATCTGTGTCCTTTCTCTTCCTCATTGTTCTTTCCCCTTCTTGAGCAATCCATTCCCTCATGTTCTCTTCCTCCCTCCCTTTCTCAACTATCCCATCCCTTTCCACCCTCCCTACTCCCCCACTACTAATTTTCTCAGGAGTTCTTGTCTTTTTTCCCTTCCCCGGGGGGCGGAAGATCCAAGTATATCTCTCTTAGGGTTCTCCTAGATACCTAGCTTCTCTAGGATTTTGAACTATATGTATATTATCAGATCACCATGACTAAAACACAGAATTCAACAACAACATGAACTGCAGAAAGACTACTAATTCATGGAAATTGAACAATGCTCAAATGAATCATCCACGGGTCAAGAAAGAAATAAACAAACAAAAAAAAAAACAAGGACTTCCTAAAATTCAATGAAAATGAATGTACAACATACCCAAACTTATGGGACGCTTTGAAAGCAGTGCTAAGAGGAAAGCTCATAGCACTAAGTGCTGGCATAACCTGGAGAAATATCACACAAATGACTTAACAGCACATCTAAAAGCCCTAGAACAAAGACAACCAGACTCACCCAGGAGGAGTAAAGGCCAGGAAATAATCAAATTGAGTGCTAAAATCAATAAAATAGAAACAAAGAAAGCAATACAAAGAGTTGGGTTTTTTTGAGAAAATTAACAAGATAGACAAACCCTTATTCAAACTAACCAAAAGGTAGAGATGCAAATTAAAAATCTTGTATTTTTTTTTAAAATGGGAGCTCACCAAATCCAGCTGGACCAGGACTGAATGAGCATGCAATCAAAGGGGACTCTCTGAATGTCGCTGACAATTGGGGTTGACTAAGAAGTCCCAGTGCCTTTATCAATGGCTTCTCAGTTAGCCCCATTTTCAGCCACATTCAGAGAGTCTGGTTTGATAAAGGCACTGGGACTTTTTTCTACTGCATGTACTGACTTTCTGGGACCCTAGTCTATTTGGATGCAAAGTTTCCTAGGCCTGGATGTAGGGGGAAGGGCCTTGTACTTCCCACAGGGCAGGGTTCCAGGGGAAGGGAGGAGGGGGAGTGGGGGAGCAGGAGGGGAATGGGAGGAGGGGGGAAGTGGAAATATTTGAAAGGAAAAATAAATAAATAAATAATAAAAAAAGAAAACTGTAATGTGTGAGAGAAAGATGCCATGCAACAGAGTTCAGGTGGAGAGGTATTTTATTGGGGGAAAATGAATGGGAACTGGGGTAAGGGAGAAGGGATATCAGCATCTGGGAACGGGAGCAACAGAAGAGAAGAAAGAAGCAGAGAAGGACAGAGACACAGAGAGACAGGCAGAGAATAAGAAAGAGAGAGAGAAAGGGTGAGATGAATGGTGAGCAAGGCCTACCGTTAAAAGGAAATGAAGCTAACATGCACAGGGTATTCATAGTGGCTGCAGCTGAAGATGTACCCTGTCAGGATGTCAAGGGCAGGCCAGTACAGATGCCTGAATACTAACACACCAAACTTCACAGCTATAACATGTATGCAAAGGACTTAGCTCATAGAAATGCAAGCTCCCTGATTGTTGCTTCAGTCTCTATGAGCCCCATGATCCCTGCTTATTTGATTCTGTGCGCCATGTCCTCGAGGTATCCTTGACCCCTCTGGTTCCTACAATCCTTTTCATCTTCCATAGGGTTTCTCAAGTTTCATCTAATATTTGGCTGTGTGTATTTGCACCTGCTTCTATCAGTTGCTGGATGAAGCCTTTATAATGATGATTATACTAGTCTCTGGCATACAAGAATAGCGGAATGTCATTGGAATCATTTCATTATTTCATTTGCCTTTTTTTTCCCCCCATGGCTAGTTCTATTGTAGGTGTCTGGGCTATCCAGCTTCTGATTGCTGGCCCTGCAGTCAGTATCAGATGTTGACTCCGTCTCAGGGCATGGGTCTCAGGTTGGACTCCTCAAGGTTGGCCACTCCCACAAATTCTGTACCACCATTACTCTAGCACACCTTGTAGGCAGGAAACTTTGTAGGTCAAAGGTTTTGTGGCTGGTCCCACTACTGGAAGCCTTGCCTGGTTACAGACGATGATCAGTTCAGGCTCTGTGGCCCACATTCCTAACTGTCTTCATTACGGTCACCCTCATACATTCCAGGTAGTTTCCATGGTTTTAAATTTCCATGGTATTCTTGAAATATACCCCAATTTTGGTTGCCCAGTACTCTCTGCCTTCATCTCCAACCTGATACCTCCTGTTCCCATTCCCATACCCCCCCCAGTCCTGGTACCAGTAATATTAATATTTTGCTGTCTTTTTTTATTTTAAGACAGGACCTCATGTATCCCAAGTCATTTTCAGATTCTTGATCCACTTGGCTCAACCTCTTGAGTGCTAGGATTATAAGCATGCATATCCAAATCCAGCAAAAGCCTTTGGGTTCAATGCAATTTTTACCTGAGTAATGTTCTTTAAGAACTAATGCAAATAGAAAAATAAAGACAGTCAAAGAATTTTCCTAAAAATGTGCTTTCCAATGGCTCAAACCCTAGTTGGACTCAAATGAGAAATTAAACTTGCAGATTTTAGCTTTGAAACTGGTCAAGCTGCAATCCACACAGATGCAAATTTTAATGAAATGAATAATTTTGAAGATAAATTAGGATTAATATTAACTGTACCAGTGTTAGGGTAGTGAGCATGTGACATAACCAAAAGTAGTGGTCGAGAACCTGGGGACATGAGTTCACAGAGATGATAAGAATCGGGGCTTTAGGTTGAGAAGCTGTCAGCCCTGTCAGAATCTGCTAAGATGTCAAGTGAAATCAAGGCAGAACAATGGTCAGTCCTCAAAATATATGATTCTAAGTCAGCAGTGAATGCAGCAAAAGCATAAAAGGATGTTCTTTGTAAACGTTGTTTTACTTTATTATGCAATCTTACCAAAACAATCTACAGATTCAATGCAATGCCCATCAAAATCCCAACAAAATTATTCACAGACCTCGAAAGAACAATACTCAACTTTATATGGAAAAGCGAAAACCCAGAATAGCCAAAACAATCTTGTACAATAAAGGAACTTCTGGAGTCATCACAATCCCTGATTTCAAACTCTGCTACAGAGCAACAGTACTGAAAACAGCCTGGTATTGACATAAAAACAGACAGGAGGACCAATGTAACTGAATTCAAGACCCAAATGTTGCTGGCATAACTGGATAGCAACATGTAGAAGAATGAAAATATATCCATATCTATTACCATACACAAAACTCAAGTCCAAATGAATCAAAGATGTCAACATAAAGACAACCATGCTGAACCTCATTGAAGAGAAAGTCGAAAGTATAATTGAAAGCATTGGTACAGGAGACCACTTCCTGACTATAACCCCAGCAGCACAGACACTGGTAGAAATAATTAATAAATGGGACCTCAACATCCTTAGCCATCAGAGAAATGCAAAACAAAACAACCCTGAGATTCCATCTTATACCTGTAAGAATGGCCAAGATTAAAATCACTGATGACAGCTTGTGCTAGAGAGAATGTGGGGTAAAGGAAACACTCCTACATTGCAGGTGGGAGTGCAAGCTGGTACAGCCCCTTTGAATATCAGTATGGCAATTTCTCAGAAAATTAGGAAACAACCTATCTCAAGACCCAGTAATACCACTTTTGGATATATACCAAAAGGATGCTCAATCATAGCACAAGGACATGTGCTCAACTATGTTCATAGCAGCATTGTTTGTCATAGCCAGAACCTGGAAACAACCTAAATGCCTCTTGACTGAAGAGTGGATAAAGAAAATGTAGTACATTCACACAATGGAGTATTACACAGCAGAAAAAATAATGACATAACAAAATTTGCAGGCAAATGGATGAAACTAGAAAACAACATATTGAGGTAAGTCAGACCGAGAAAGACAAGCATCATATGTACTCACTTATAAGCAGAGTTTAGACATAAAGCAAAGAAAAACCAGCCAACAATTCACAATCCCAGAGAACCTAGATAATAATAAGGACTCTACGAGAGACATACATTGATCTAATCTACATTGAAAGTAGGAAAAGACAAGATCTCATGAGTAAATTGGGAGCATGGGGACTACGAGAAAGGATAGAAGGGGAGGGGAGAAGGAAGGGGAGCAAAGAAAAATACATAGCTCGATAAAATCAATTAAAAATCAATCAATAAATAAATAGATTTGACATAAAATGAGGATCCTGTCTGCACTGTGAGTTACCAGAGACAAAAGAGTCCATATTCCTTACAATTGCTGCCTTGGAGGACAAGGGAGGCATTGAGATGTTAAGTTCTGATCCATCCTGGTTGGACAACTGCCTTCACAGCATCAAATCTAAAGAGACTCCTGTTTGTCTGCCCTAAGAGTCACCATCATTATAGCAGAAGATGAGCCCTTCAACACAGATTTACAGACTCCAGAAAGCACCAGCGTAAGTCTGATATGGACAAGGGCAAGTTAGAAACATCCTGGGATACAGTTACCTTAGGAAATAGGAGAGAATTTGGTTTGTCGTTGTGAACACTATTCCCGAATAACTCTGAACACTTCGGTCCTTTCTACTGATTTCTCATTTCTTTTATCAGCTTTTGAGAAGTCTTATGTATCCCAATCTCATTCACAATATCTGAACAGTTACTTTTCATTTTATCAGAAGATACTCTAGAGGAGCTAAATCTCGAAAGCTGGGTTTCCAACTAGATAGAACAATACTTTGATCAAGGTTATTCATCTGAATTTCATCAATCTTTGTCTCTATAAAGCTACTTCAGTTGACTCTCTGTTGATATGTTATCTTAAAACAGATCAACTGCAAAGGGCAAACCAAATATGTCAATCTGTTATCCTAAGGAATGCTATATAGGCTGTAATTCATTTGTGTAAGCATTGTCATGTGCCCTCATAGATTGCATTTTCTAGCCCCATACCATTTATACCATGGACATTTCATACACTTTGGGCCTCTCAATTAAATTTATGGTTAGCATGTAACAGTAAGGATACAATTAGTTTATAGGAAAATGGTTCAAATCCCATATTATCTGTTTGATAACATTAAATATGCTGTCGATTTAAAGATAAACATGATAAAAATTCATCAGCTATCCTTTTGTAAAGGGAAAATAAGGAACCCAATAGGAAATTATATCTAAACTTAAAATAACTTGAAAAACTAAAAACTTCCCTGACAAATTCAAAACAGTCAAAAAACAAAGATTTTTCATAAGCAAAGGTATTCTAGTTCAATTTTTATTTACAAATGTATACATGAATGTTAAGGAATATTTATTTGAAGAATGAACATATTTTAGAAACTAAAATAAAGAATTTAAATTAAGACAACTTTTGGGTAGATGACCACCAGCAAGTTAACTCCTGGGGTGGGAGGTTATAATGCTTGTCACACATCCTTGAGTACCCGAGTTTCAGCTCCTGATTCTACATAAAAGGCTGAACACTGAGACCCACATCTTTAATGCTTGCACTCCAACTATGAGATGAGGGGTGTTGATAGAAGAATTAGTCACAGGTAAGCTGACCTGAAATATTAAGCAAAGCAGAAACAAGAAGAGAGACCCTACCTAAAAAATAACTCATTGATAATACAAAATATATAACCTACTCACATACATTGGCCCCCATCCTCCACATGCACACTGTGAATATGCCCACCCCCCACATGCACATACATCACACACAATGATGAAGATAATATCTATTTTTAAAGATGATCATGTGCTGACACATTAAATCAAGCTTACGGAAGTTAATTTATGTGCAAAATGTAACTGTCTGCACAATTCTGAGTCGCAAAAGATATATGAAGTATATTTCTTTAAGCATATACCCATGAACAGAGTAGGATCCGATTCTTTTTTTAACTTTTTGGTTTTATTTAAGCCTACAGCACCCAGTATTCCCAGGCGGTCTCTCATCCAAGTACTAACCAGGCCTGACCCTGCATAGCTTCCGAGATCAGACTAAATCAGGCACATTCAGGGTGGTATGGCCATAGACTAGGATCTGACTCTTAACATTATGAATTATTTTACATGTATTATTTATTTATAATAAATTCTATATAATAAGTTATATATAATAAATTATGTAGAATAAACTAACAGACACTTTATTAACATTTCCTGCTATTTGACAGTCATGTCACTAAAGAAAGAGTTTTACCTGGTCATTTTTTCACTATCATTGGATAATTTTGTTTCTGTTTTCTTTTTCTTTTTAATGTGCAGAAACTCATTTTGACTTTTTTTTTTCAATTTCATGGTCAGTACGTAGCTAAGTATATTATGCTGATTGATCAATCTGTAACATTCTACATTTTTAATTAATGTTTTATCTTACTTCTTGATTGATTTTATGTTACACAACACTGAATAATTAATTTATTTGTTAAGTTGCATTGCTTTAATATATAAAGAGTATCCTATAGGTATTATATTATCCATCAATAAGACCAGCTTTTTATTCTTTTCAAAACTGAGGCTTCCTTTTCCTTTGCCTTACTTTGCTATATTGACAAAGACACACATTAAACATTGAGTCATAAACACTGACGGTGATGTAGGCAACTTTACATTGATCCAGTCTGAGGAAGAAACCCTGTCTCAGTACCATTTTCACATTAACACATTTTCACAAACAGCTTTGCCAAAGTCAATATAATCCTGTCACTGTCCATTTACTGAAGCTATTGCTCACAAATAGTATTGCAGTTTCACAATCATTTCTTTTTATTTGTGGTTATATGTTTTTTTTAAATTATATTCACGGATTCCTTTTGAATTTTATGAAATAAAAATATATCACTGTTTACCAATGTACAGATTTTCTAGAAATAAAGTCTTCCTGTGATCTTTAATTGTTCTTCTGTGTTATTCATGTTCTCTAACATTTTAGAGATTGGTTGCTACTAAATTTAAGTGGTTTAATGAGAGTACTTCCAAGGACATTGTTATTGATCACATGGAGAGGTCTTTCAGCTTTTTCTATGTTTTGAAGATTTTCATGCTGCTACTTTCTCATTGCTTCTAGAAACATAATTTTTCGGTGATTCTTTACATTCGTTTTCATTTTTGGGAGACTCCAGTTATATGCATTTTGGAATATTGAACCTTACAGTTACACACAGATTTTTCAGAACACTTCTCGATTTTCATTGTTCCTTATTTTATAGGTGTTAAGATAGCTTGCCTGTTTCAATACACAAAGAACTCATTCAATTTGACATCAAAAGAACAAATAATTCAACAAAAAATGGCATATAGGACAGAGAACTCTCAACATACAAATCTTAAATGATTGAAACACACTTAAGGAAGAGCTCAGCATCATTATCCATCAGAAAAATGCAAATCAAAAATAATCTGAGATTCCATATTACACCTGTCACAATGGCCAAAATCAAAAACACTGATGAGAGCTTATGCTGGAGAGGTTGTGGGGTAAAGGAAACACTCCTCTATTGCAGGAAAGAATGCAAAATTGTACAGCTATTTTGGAAATCAGTATCATTATTTCTCAGAAAATTAGGAAACAATCTACCTCAACACTCAGTAATACCATTCTTAGGTATATACTCAAAGTATGTTCAATTATACCACAAGGACATGTACTCAACTATGTTCATAGCAGCATTGTTTGTAATACCAGGAACCTGAAAACAACTGAGATACCCCTCAACTCAAAAACGGATAAAGAAAATGTTGTACATTTATACAATGGAGTACTACACAGCAGTAAAAAAATTAATGGCCTCTTTAAATTTGCATACAAATGGATGGATCTAGCAAAAAACATATTGATTGAGGCAACTTAGGCCCAAAAAGACAAATACAACATGTGCTCACTCATAAGTGGCTTTTAGACATAAAGCAAAGAAAAACCAACATACCGTATACAATCCCAGGCAACCTAAACAACAAAGGGGACCCTAAGAAAGATATACATGGATCTACATAAGAATGAGAAAAAGACACGGTCTCCTGAGTAAATTGGGAATATGGAGGTCATGGGAGAGGGTAAAAGTGGAGGGGAAAGAAGAGAAGGGAACAGAGAAATATATACAGCTCAATAAAAAATAATAGTAATAATATTAATGAATAATGATAAAAAGAAATCTATATTTAAGAATATCTTCACTTCAGAATGGAAGTCAAAAATAGGTTGTATTTGGGGATACAGTTATGGCTTTGCTTCCACAGGAAACAAAATTTATGGTACTCTTCAAAATTAATAAAGATCAGATTTGATTGGGGAAGATCTGAAAAGTTTGACTACAGGCATAAATAAGGAAATCAAAAACGACTATAGGACAGGAGGTGGCATTTATGTTGATCCCTCTATTATGAGAACTGCTCTGAGACTGGATGAAACATGGTAAATCTTATTGGCTACAGAGTCTTCATGACATATAATTACATATGGTTCTTTCATATGGCATGGATAGAGCATTGGTTATATAGGTAAACAGGCTTCTGAAGTTAACAGATGCCTTTTACATACTCAAACATAAACCAAAATATTATCTTAAAAGCTGGGTGGTGATGCCACATGCCTTTAATGCCAGCACTCAGGAGACAGAGACAGGCATATCTCTGTGAGTTTGGGGCTAGCCTGGTCTACAAGAGCTATTTCCAAGATGTTCTCCAAAGGTACAGAGAAACCCTGTCTCAAAAAATCAAAACAAAAATCTTCTTTGGCTGGGTTGTTGTACATATTGCACATCATATACGTATGTTAATATAAATATGCATGTTAGCTTTAAAAGTTTCTGTGTTTTCTAAGTGAAAGGACCAGACTCCAATACAGACAAGGAGCCCAGGTGACCCACCCTCTCAGAATTCCACTGTTGCAGTTTCCTCAAAAATCGACATCAAGAACAATTTCAAAGCTGCTAACTAAATTTGTCCAGCATCAAAAACTTCTCTAGCCTGACCTAACATTATTCCTACATCTTCCTATCACACTGAGACTAGGCAAAAGTTACCTCTCCCAGAATTTGAACTTACCTTAATTTTTTCAGGGATCCCTAAAAACTCCTTCAAAAAGCAGGAAGAAGTCTAGAAGACAAAACTCCTGCATTCCCAAGAGGTGGGGTGTATGGTTTGGGGTCATTCAGTGAGTTATGGATCTTTGTCATCATTTAAGGTGGTTGATTGCAAGTTGTAATTGGTAGTGGTCAGAAGAAAAACTAGACAAAGGAGATTTGATTCAGGAATATATTTCCAAAGGGAAGAGATAGAGTATAGAAATAATAGAATAAAAGTGTAGTTTACTGAAACTACTTTTAAACTAAAAATCATCTATTAGTCTTAAATATTTTAGATTGGTATTTTTTATATATTGATACAAATTAAAGTTATTTTTATTATACTGTGTATATGTTTCTACTCTTGTTCAAGGTGTTATACAGCTTACTTAATACTGTAATGTAAGATTCTAGACCTTGAAAGCTAATATAAACTATTTAGAATAATTTAGAAATACAGGTTATTAGTTATATATAACAATCAAACTTATAGTCATGTTAGATATTTTTTAAGGTCAAACTTAGACATAGATAGATGGTCTTCAGACACTTCAAAAACCTACAGAATATGGAATTTAAAATGTTTTAATGGCATAAGGCATCTCATGACAGTGAGATATGTCTGCTCCTGGCAGCACTTCAAAAAAGGATGGTGGGCATTAAAAAACCTCCATATGGAGTTTACTTTCAATGTGACAAAGTCAGCCATTTGAACAAGAAACTACCCTTGCCTCAACTGCTGATAGTATGCTGTCCAAATTGGATGAGCAGGACACAAGTGAAGGTGACTGTCAAACTTTGCCAAGATAAGATGGTCCAGTCTTTTAAAATTCCTGCTTCACAGAAATATTTGCCAGATATTCTACTTGTATGCTGAGGATGCCTGTGCCAATGTTTTAGAGGAAGCTTGAGTGGCTGCCCAGGAAGCCACCTATTTCTGTCATTTCTATAGTTTTGGAAGATTTTTGCTCTACATTTACTGTTTACTTGGGTAATATTATATTTTTCTAGAGTCTCATAGAGTTAAAGACTAAATTAGGTAGTCTTACAGGTTTTTTATTACCAAATTAATAAAGAACGTACAAAGAGATTTTAAGTTTATAAGGCTCAGAGACATAAAAGCTTAAGTTGTTTATCTAAAATAGATGTTTCAAGGTCTAAAAAAGTATTTTAGCATGATAATAAAAGCTATAATAGAAAGCAGTGTACAAATAAAACTTTATATTAATCAAGGATTGATAACAAAGTAATTTCTCCAAATTTGCCAAATACAAATGGACTGTACATTGTAAATATTAATTCTTACTTGATAATTTTTCTTATTGTATAAACTTTTACTGTTAGAGTTAAAACCTTCATTTTTATTTAAACAAAAGGAGGAAATGCTGTTGGATATTTGTACCCAATGTGAAGATACTTTTCTATAACTGGTTTAATAAAGAGATGGGCAGGCAATAGCTATGCAGGAGGACTTCCTGGCAGAGAGAGAGAAAATAGGAGATGAATCTGTGTGCACAAGAGACACCATAAGATACAAAAGAAGCAGGATGGATTCTGAAGCAGGATGGAGTTAAACTGAACTCCCTACCAAATCAAAAGCTTAGCAGTGAATCATTGCCATGACCCATGTGTAATCTCTATGCCTATTAGGGTAGAAATGATTTGTTGATATTGTTGTTTTTTGAAACAGGGCTTCTCTGTGTGACAGTCCAAACATCCTTTGAACTAACTTTCTAGAACAGGATAGTATAAATTCAGAGTTCCATTTGTCTCTTACTCCCATTGTTGGGATTAAAGCCATGTGCCACCATGTCCAGCTAGCATAGACACGATTTAAGACAATAAGTGTACACATTTTATTTACAAAGTCAAATGTGTGTGTATACAGAAGGATTATGTCACAACAAGAGACACTTTCAAGAGCTTATTCCAAGTAAACCAAGGCCCTCCCTTGAGGCCTAAATTCTTTGATATGTGTATATTTTAGTGAAGGTTAGCCATAAACATACAACTTACTGTGGAATTCATGAGAGGATGATGATTTGATGATCTCATAAGAGAGCTCTCTTAGCAACAGTTTCCTCATGTGTTTCTTTACTGAAACCACAATGTATTATCTGATTTGATTTTATAAAATAATCCCATTATTATATTGCATGCAAAGTCCATGATCCATGATTAATTACATATCATCCTATGTTTTCTTTACTTCATAGTCTTTATCATACAATATAAATAAGATTCTTAGCTTAAAGTCAAGAAACTACTAAAGGTAAATTTCATAGTTTAAGAAGCAAAATTTATTTATATTAGGTTATTGTTAATTCTGGGGGTTATGAACAGTTCATATTTCATACTGAAATTGCATTTTTCTCTATTCTTTATATTCATTAATTCAACTAAGTTAGGATCAGATATATGAAGGCTATGAAAAAATCATAAGTTGTATATCACTCTAAGTCCTACAGTGCTTTGTAAATTTACCACTGCCCTGAAATGCTTTTAGTGACTATGGATGCAAACCAGGTGTATTGGAAATAATGGTAAAGACATTAATTCACAACATTTTTCATATACCCACATTTTATAGTGAATCATAACTTTTTTCTGATGAAAGTGAGCAGAGGAGATCTTGTTCATAATTAATTAACAAATGGTCGTAGTATCTAATAAATAACCCTATACTGTTATACACTTTTTATAACTCTTTCCATTTTTAAGGTTGTAATTTATTTTATTATTACCTGATTTTAAGGAAAATATATAAATAATTTCATTATTATCAAGCAATAATAATGCATCTCTCCACATAATCAGATTTATCATCATGATGTGGGATTCTCCTCTGTATGCTATTAATATGTTTTATTACCATTGGTTAATAAAGATGCTTTGGCCTATGGCAGACTAGAATAGAGTTAGGTGGAGAAAGATAAAATGCATGCAAGGAGAAAAAAGGTGGAGTCAGAGAGATATCACATAACTGCCCAAGGAGAAAGATGCCAGAAACTTACCAGTAGCCCATTGCCTCGCGGTAATACACAGATTAATAGAAATGGGTTAATTGAAGGTGTAGGAGCTAGTTAGGAATACATCTAATTTATTGGCCAAACAGTGTTGTAATTAATATAGTTCCTGTGTGATTATTCAGGTCTGGGCAGCTGGGAAATGAACAAACACTCTATTTACATAATGGTGCTTAAAGTCATCATCTTTTAAAAACGTGTTGAATCTAACATGGTGATCTTGATATCACAATTTGCATTGCATTCACTTTGTCACAAATCATCTCCCATGTGTTTTGTTAAAGTATGTTTTATTTAGGATGTCTTGAAGGTAAATAGATCGAAAGATATATAAATTTACACACACACACACACACACACATATGTGTGGTATTTCAAGAAAGGGTTTCTCTTTAGCTTTGGAGACTGTCCTGGAACTTGCTCTGTAGACCACCAGACTGGCCTCAAACTCAAGGAGACCTGCCTGTCTCTGCTTTTCGATTGCTTGAATTAAAGGCATACACCACCACCTCCCGGCACATACAGAAATTTGATACATGTGAATTTTAATATGATTTCAGATATAATAAAAAGCAGCACATATAAATAAAATTATTTACAAAATCATTCTCTATCCTCCTCACTCTCTTTAATCAATGCTTCATATAAACTTGTTTCAAACTTTTTACATGTCCAAATATGACTATTTACTTCTGATCCCCATGTCTGTGTCTCTGAGAGCTGTTGTTACAGAAGTGTACCAGCATAACAGGTTCATGGTGTGCTGATTACCACACTGTGAACATCTTAAATATTAAGCACTCTACCGACTATATCTCTGGAAAGTTGCTAATTTTATGTAATATAAAATCTGACAATGAGAAAGGCACTAAATTTGAAAACACATTCTCACTCTTAAAGTTCAAAGATTTGGGGATTAACATTACTTTTGTCAATAGATACAGCTTTTTGATTTTACTTTAGCATCACTGGTCAGTAGAAAACTTTGTTAATCAACAGTATGCCTACATACATAAATAATTAGAAAAAGAAAGATGTTGTAAAGACATGGCAACATTCAAAGTGACTGGAGGAAAAAAATGTGGCTGATAAAATGTGAGTAAGCATTTTGAACTGTAACGTGGCTGATTTAAGGTCAAAAAAGGAACTGAAACAATGGAGACAGATTTGTAATAATCCTTCTGGACTTGAAGAATGGATGGATGGAGAGATGGTGAAATCGCTTCAGGATCAAGTCTTTTAAGAGGTGTACAAAGTTGCTAGTGTAAAGACCTGTGGAAAGGAAAGAGGACATAGGACTAAAAAAGGCTATAAGTTTAGACAGAGGCATTGGTTACTTCCAGGTAGCTATAAATAATATACTAAAGACCATTCATCTGAGAACTGAGTAAACATGATAGAGGGAAGCAGGTTTCGAAGAGAAGAAGCTCAACATCCATTGTGGTACTTCCATAGAAGTCGTTAGTTAATGGGCATATTGCCCTGATAGAGTAATTTATAAAAGGGAGGACTTTCGTACCCTCCTCCTAATGCTCTCAAAAGAGGCAATTGTGCCCATCACCACCTTAGGAAGCAGCAATGAAACATTGCCAGGTGAGATTTACCAGACCAGGATATCTTGCCTTTAAGCTATATGATCCTCTCAAAGGATCACATTAAAGGTCATGTTAGGAGACCCATGGGGCTTGAAAGTTAGACCTCAGGGGAGGATTTGGGTCATGGCTGTAAGTTCTAGAAAGTTACCCTTACTGTGGAATAATCCTATACACTGTGAAAATGTGTTCCTCTCGTAATAAAAAATTAATTGGTGACTAGTTAGGCAGGATTTTCAGAGTAGAGATAATGCTAGGAAGAAAAAGGTGTTGTCTGAGGCACTGCCAGCCAGACACAGAGAGGAAACAGGAGGTTCAAGATGAAAGAGTTGACAACATGTGGCAGAATTACAATTAACTAACATGTTTGTTAATTTAAGTTATAAGAGTAGCTAGTAACAAGCTTGAGCTGTTGGCCAATCATTTATAGTTAATATTAAGCCACTTTATGGCTATTTGGCAACTGGCAGATGGCAAAGTCCACCTATGGTCCCTTTCTCTAGATTACTGACCCTGAGGTGATCAACTCTTGTTATACTGTGTACCCCTTTGTACTGATTGGTTAATTCTGCAAAAATTCTATGAGACAGAGGGGAAGGAGGACACCAGGAGAACAAGGCCCTCTGAATCAGCTAAGCATATGAGCCCCACAGAGCCTAAACAACAAACACAGGGCCTACATGGTTTTCAACTAGGTCCTCTGCTTATATACTAAAGCCTTCATCTTGGTATTTTACAGGACTCCTGATACTGACTCAGTTTTTTTTTCCAAGTTCAGCTTAGTGAACCAATTAGGTTTTTTTATGATTATTTACAGGAGCATGAGAGACCTAAGCAGCTATACCATGAAGAAATCCCCAGTCATCCTTACCGGAATTCCACCCCATGTTCTCTGGCAGAAGCTTCTCTGCATTAAGCTAGGGCAGGAAGGAGCGATACTCAAGTGAGGTCTCCTTTACTTGTCCACTTCTTCCACAAGACAATGGTAATAGCCTTGTCTTTGCTGTAGACCCCACTATCAACCATATGGTTCTGCTTATTTCATTGTCATGCCTGGGCAGTCTGCGTTGCTCATCACTGTAGCACTGCCCAGCCCAGAAGAAACTGCTTCGCTATACCACACAGTATTCATTCTTATTTATGGGGTACAATGTAAAGCCACAGTACTGTTTCCCTTCTTCCTCTTCTCCCAGTACCTCCCCCATCTTCCCTCTGTTCTGTTCCCATGACTCCACCTCCATTTCTATTCAGAGGAGGGCAGACCTCACATGGATTTCAACCAAACATGGCATATCAAGTTAAGACAACCCAGTATGAGAATTCTTTTTTTTTTTTTTNTTTTAGTATCAGGCGGGCATTCCAGAGAATACTGAAATTGCCCACATTTATTTTTCCATATACTTTTATTCCCAAATGCAAATAGGGGTAGAATGTAACGAAAGATTTTATTAGCATGATGCAAAGAACAACTCAAACAGTTAATTGCTTTAAAACTTTGAGACAACAAATCATTCACATTCTGTTGTTTAGGCAGTGAAGCTGCCCTAGACCATGTATCTCCACTCCCCAGGTAAACTCATAGTTACCAAAGAAGGAGAAGTACATTTGTATATCCTGACCATCTGTAAAGATTGAATGAACCTACTTTTATCAGGTATCTTAATTTCAAAAGAATCAAATTATTACATCCTGAGTTGGGACATGCAAATATAAACAACTTGAGCAAGCTCCAACTCTCTGACCATCAGACAAGGTGGAAATAGGCTCACATTTTTGGGCCTCCACAATTTCTCCCTTCCTACTAATTTTAATATAGCCCATGCTTTTGTAACAGGGCAGATGATCGACTGGGACTGATGGAGCATATGATCAAACCAGACTCTCTGAATGTGGCTGA
>LOEQ01003741.1:106651-129349 GCA_001685075.1 Bramus lutescens
CAGATAAGGAAGAAAGGAAGAAAAAGACAAACCAAGTAGAGCGTGGCTAGGAACTCGTTGATCGAGGAGGAGAAGGCAAGTCAGGCATCATTATTCTGCTGACTGCCAGGGAATCCACTGGGAGCGTTGCTCCAAGGAGCTCTCACCCCTCACCTGATGCCGATTCCCACCACAGAGACATTCTGTCACACAGGTGCCAGCATAGGCGTGGCACTACTCCCCATTCTTTCTCCCAGCATTCAGTTTAGTTTAGTTTTCCCCACCTATTCCCTGCACAGGCCCAAGACAGTTTCTTTATTAACCAATGGTATTCACATCATACAGAGGCAAATTCCACATCAGGAGTGTAAATAGCAATTGCAGTAAAACTGATAGGGTATGTTCCCTTTGCAACAACCAACCACTCTATCTCCCCATAAGTATTACAAACACTTACAAAAAATTTGTACATGAAAACCTGAAAGACCTATATTTCTCCTAGAGAATGAAAAAAGAACATACAATGCTTGAAATGGAATTTGATTGGGTTTTAAATCCCAAAATTCTTGCACTAGTATCTGAGTTTTAAGAGATCTGAACATATCAGCAACATCAACCCTTCAAAAAGATGGAATCTATAGGGATTACATTTAAAATGGCAATCTCTAGAACCCTCAAGTGTTTTTCAAGTTGTTTTTCTTTTTAGACTTGACAAACTGACATATCTGGAGACTATGACTGACAAAACCAGTACTTCCCTTGGGAGATATTTACAAAAATATTTTTCCATAGATTCTATATTGATATCCATATGAGAATGGTGTAACTAAGCTGCTTTGGGTCCTGTCAAAGAAGGCTTCATAAGAGACAAATGTGTGTCAGCAGAGAGAAACAAGAGCATATGCACATATAGACATTGTGCATGACTAGGAACTGAAAGGGAGACTCAACAAACCATCTAGGAAAGATGGGAAAATATATACTAAGATACCAGAATGAAAGAATCCTTGTAACATGAGTTTATTCCTCACGATCAAAAAAGAAAAGTCCGCCATTCAAGTCAGCCAAGCCCACAATGGAGCACTGTGAACTGCCAATTAAAGGAGTGTTCTCATTTCCATTAGTCATAGGCTGACAGTGTGAAACATAATCTGATGCATGAAAGTCTAGAAACTTCTTTCTATAATTATGTGTGCTGTAGGCATTCAAATTCCACCTTCTTATTAAATATGTATATTAAGTTCCTTGGAGCCACAGAGAAAGTACAGGAAATATTTTCTTGACATAGGTATTCTCATCAGTTTTCTTTACTTTAAAACTCTTTTATCTCTGATCTGATGATCACAAGACTCATGCTTCCTTGTGAGGTGAGCTTGTTTGGTTGTACAGAATCTACTAATACACAGTGAGTCCAGTCAATGCTGGTCACTTTCATAGAAATTTAGAGCTGTTGTGTATCCTGTATAATTATGCATCATATGATGTTCTTGTGAGTTGACACATAAATATGCCTCACAATTTTTCTTGTAATTTGTGGTGTAGGAGGTTTTTCTGTCTATGTGTTACTTTCATTGGTTGAATAAAGAAACTGCCTTGGCCTTTTCATAGGGCAACACTTGGGTAGGCGGAGTAGACAGACCTGAATGCTGGGAAGAAGGGCAGTGTGGCAGACTCCATGGTTCTCCTGCCTGAGATGGATGCCAGTTAGACTCATGCCGGTAAGCCACAGTCAAGTGGCGATACACATTAATGGAGATGGGTTAAATTAATAAGTGAGAGTTAGCCAATAAGAGGCTAGAGATAATGGGCCAGGCAGTTATTTAATTAATACAATTTCTGTGTGATTATTTCAGGGCTTAATCCTATTGGATGGCGGGATGCAGTTTGTGCCTTCTACTACAAATTTGGATATATTTTGTGAATGTAATTCATACATTATAAATGTAATAAGTAAGTATTGGTTGAAGACACTTGACTTCTCTGAATACTGCCTAGTATTTTGAAGGAATAACTAGAAGCCTCCTGAGCTTTCTCTTTATAAGATATGTTTGGTTATGAGACCAGTTTTTTATTTCTTTTATTTTAATTGCAATATTTCTCCCTTTCCTTTTTACTACCTCTCATTATATACTTCCCTGCCCTTCTACAATTACATGGAGTCTATGATCATAAATTGTTGTTACTGTATGCATAAGTGTATTTGTAGATACACATATATTCCTGAATATAACTTCTTGAGTCAATAATGTTTCCTGAAAGTTTCAGGGCTGATTCTTTGCCACAGAGTAACCAATTGATACGCTCATCCCTGGGAAGGACCAACTATCCAACTCCATATTTTCCTGAGTTGTCTATAGTTTTTGTGTATGGTTGCGGCCTCTGTGGGCTTCTCCCTGTACAGTCTGGTGTATTCATTTGTTTCTCCCTTCTTCAACTCAAATTTGGGTGGTCAGTTTGGTAAGTCTTCACAGGTTTAGGTTCTGATGTTACTAGGACACACAAAAACAGAAAATTTCCTCATACTTTGGCTATTGATATCTTTCTTCACCCTTCTTGTATAATGTTCCCTGAACCTACTTAGTCAGGTAGGGAAGTGTTTTGTAGATGCATCCATTATGACTAGGCTTCACAACTCTGCATTTTAATTGGTTATGGTTTTCTGTAGTGGTCTTCATCTGTTACAAAGAGAAGTTTCATTGATGAGGGGTTGATATTACACTTATCTATGGATATGAAGACAAATTGCTTATGGAGTTTTGTTAAGATTATATTTGTTGGAGAATGATTTCTTTAGCACTGAGTAGTTTGTTTGCAGTACCAGATGTGGTATATCTCTTTGTTCAATGGATCTTTATTCCAATTAGAGAGTTGTTTCTTATCAAATAGTTTATGTGTACCATGACTACTATGCCTGTAGAGTTTTGCTGTTATACTGTTTTTTTTTTTCATGTGGTTAACAGCCATTGTAGGTTGTATATTATCAGTTACTTTCCTCCTTTGGAAACTTGCATGGAGCCTTCTGACACCATGAAAACTAGACCCTGGAAAGGAATGTTTCTTAGACTTTGAAGGTTAACTAGAATACCAGGTCTGGAGCTATTTTGCATCTTTTTGCATATTTATAGTTATTAGTATACTTTAAATAAAATGAGACTCTATTTATCTTCTAAACTGAAAGTTATTGTTATAAACTTTATAATCACTTACATTTACCACTGTACGAACACATCCCTCACTAGTCTTATTACAAGAGTATCATGGTAAACACAAAGACAGATTCCTTTTCCTGTTGCTTAAATTTACTTCACATTTATTGCAACAGTCTGACAATAGCCAAATACAAAGTTAAGGAATATAATCATTGCTGATATGCTGTTAGGGATATTTTAAGCAAAATGACATGAAACAATGAAAAAGGTGTTCTTGGAACATGACATCTAACCAAGACACATGACAAAAGGGAATTTTTGAACATCAAAGGAGTAATTGTGCTAAGACCCAAGGAAGATTGTTTTTTGTGTATTTGAGAGAACAGGAAAAGAACAAAAAGTCACTGACTTCGATGAGCAGATTAAGAAAGTCATTTATAAAGAAGACATGACATAATGGTATAACCAAGGCATAAATTAGATATTTCTACATCCAATATAGCCAGAAATATGCTACATGCCTTGGTAATATTTAGTTTGTAATCAAAACATTAGCTCAGCTTGATAAGCCCTGGTCCTAAATCAGTAATTAAAGAAGGGTATCTCCAAATTTTATGACTACACTAAGCCCCATAAAATACTATACATATGTGAAGAAATAGCATGAGACACAGTGTTTTGGGAACACTTAGGAAAGTAATAGAATGTTTTTAAGTGTCAGAGCTGTCATTGCACTTCTATCCTCATTAAGTCATAAAAATTCTTTATTGTCGAATGAGCAAATACATTTTTTGAACATACTAGAACTGCGTTTTTGTGTTCTTTGCACATTCCTCAATGTTGTATGATATTTTGTTTGTGTTATGACAAATAAATCTTACCTGGAGATCAGAGGGTGGAGCGAGCTTCTAGCTTACTATAGAGGCCAGGCAGTGTTGGTACACAGCTTTAATCTCAGCACTTGGGAGGAAGAAGCAGGAAGATGAGGAATTCAAGGCACCCTAGATTATACAAGATTGAATCAGTCTAAAAGAGAAACAGAACCTGGTGATAGAGGCTCATACCTTTGATCCCAGAACATGGAAGGCTCAGCCTTTTGATCCCAGCACATGGGAGACTCACACCTTTTATCCCAGCTCATGGAAGGCTTAAACTTTTAATTCCAGCACTAGTAAGGTGGAGACAGGGATATAAAGTACATGAATACAGGATCTTGGCCCATTAAGTCTGAGGATATGTAGAAACCTGATCTCCCCCATTCAGTCAGAGATTACATAGGGGTAAAAAGTTTCTGGTGGATGTTTGCTCTGCCCCTCTGATCTTTCAGTTTTCACCTTACAAATCTGACTCTGGGTTTTTATTGTTAAGACTAATTAGGATCATGCTTCAGAACTGGAGTGAGCATGGTTGAGCAAGTGCCTCTATAGTAGGATGAAGTGACCTTTGTCTGTAAACCCAAGATTATTATGGCTGGATTTTTAGGTAGATCTGCTCCCATCTTCCTAAAGAATTACCACACTAATTTCTATAGTACCTATATTGTTTGTACTCCCACCATCAATGGAGACTGCTGCACTTGGGCCACATCCTTGCCAACATGAACAGCTCTTGGTTCATTGATCTTAGTCCTTCTAAATGAGTAAAACATTTACATTTCCCTGAGAGCTAAAGATATTGAACATTTCTTTGTTCCTCAAATATCTGAGACCCATCTTTTGAGAATTTTCTGTTTAGGTCTGTACCCCATTTTATTGGGTTATTTATTTTCTTTATATCTAGGTAGTTTTGTTGCTGCTCTTTATGTATTTTTATTCTAGTCATCTATTGAAAATATTTTCCAGTTCTCTATTTGACCACTTTGCTTTATCCACATGACAGTGACCCTTGCCTTACAGAAGTCTTTCTGTTTCATTATGTACCAATTATTACCTGTTGGTCTTAATGCCTATACCAAAGTTATGTTCAAAAAGCCTTTCCTTGTGCAAATGAGCAAGGCTTTTAGCTACTGTTTCACCAATCAGGCTCAGTGTATCAATTTTTATGTCGAGGTCTTTGATCCATTTGGAGTTGAATTTTGTACAGAGGAGCATAGAACTATTTGTGTTCTTCTATATGTAGTCATCTAGATTTCCAGCAACATTTTTGAAGAGGCAGTCTTTCTTCAAAAATCAGTTCTTCATAGTTGTGTGGATTTGCATCCAAGTCTTCAAATTTATTGATGCTAATGTGTTTGTCCCAACATCATGGTGTTTTAAATAGTTTATCTCTGTGGTACAATTTGAGGTTGTGGGTAGTAATACCTCCAGCAGTTCCTTTATTATTCAGGATTTTTTAAAACTATCCTGGGTAGTTGTGTTTCCACATGAAGATAAAGCTGTCCTTTCAAGATCAGTGAAGAAGTGCTTTGCAATTTTGATAGTTATTATATTGAATATATAGATTAATTTTAGTAGGATAACCATTTTTATTATATTAATTCTCCTGATCCATGAATATAGAATATACTTCATTCTCCTTATACCCTCTTCAACTTCTTTCTTATGTATCTTAAAGTTTTCATCATAATTTTTCATTCCCTTGGTTAAACTTACTCCAAGATGTTTTACATTATTTGAGGCTATTTTAAAAGTTATTGCTTCCATGATACTTTTTCTCAGTCCATTTGTCACTTGTACTAGGAAGGCTACTTATTTTTGTTAGTTAATTCTGTATCTAGCTATTTTCTTTATAGTGCTTACTGGCTCTGGAGTGTCCTGGTGGAATTTTTAGGTCACTTTTATATACTAGCACATAATCTTCAAATCAAGACACTTTGAAGTTTTTCTTTCCAATAAGTATCACCTTGATTGCTTTCAGTTGTGTAATTGCTCTAGATAAGCATTCAAGTACTATATAGACTAACTATGGAGAAAGTGGACAACCTTGTCTTGTTCCTGGTTTTACTGGAACTGCTTTTTAGTTTCACTCCATTTAAACTGGTATTGGCCATGGGCTTGCTGTAAACTTCCTTTATTGAGGTATATCTCTTGTAGCCTTAATCTTGAGGACTTTTATTATAATGGGGTGTTGGATTTTGACAAAAGCATTTTCTGTATCTAATGAGATGATCATGTGGTAATTTTTTTTCAATTCATTTATGTAGTGATTGCATTTATCCATTTACCTATGTTGACCCATCCTTACATGTGTAGTTTGAAACTTACTTGATCATTACAGATTATCTTTTAGATGTGTTCGTGGATTAGTTTTGCTAGTATTTTATTTAGAATTTTTGAATGTATATTCATAAGGGAAATTGATCTATAATTATCTTTCTCTGTTGGGTCTTAATATAGTTTAGCTATCAGGGTAACTATGGTTTCATAAAACAAATTGTGAAATCTTCCTTTTATTTTTATTAGAGTTGTACATCTATTTAAATTATTAATTATTATTGAGTCTAAGAATATGTTACTTTGGAAAATGGCTCTGATTTTGTTTCCACAGAAGATGAGAACCTCTGGATTCCTTCCAGGCTAATGTGGTTTGATGGAACAAGACCCTCCAAAAGGTCTCGCTGAACTCTAAAAATACTTCATTGCATGAACAGTAGGAAACAGTTTGCAAAAAACTTTGCTCAAATTCCCAAAATGATTTTTATAAATGTTTGCTTTCATTTAAAGGGGGATATGATATAGACATGAATACTTTGCATTGGTATGGACTTTGGTTTACTGATATAAATTTAAGGTCCGTTTTGTTATATGTATATTTCTACTCCTTTTTAAGGTATTGTTTATGCATCTCATTTTAAAATGTAATTTATAATTAGGAAATACAAGTTAATAAACAGTCATCTATAATAAAACTTTCAGTCATGTTAGTTAGGTTTTTTTAGATAAATAGAGATATTTCTGATGGATAGGTATGCTTCAAAACTTTCAAAGACCTACAAAATATGGCATTTTAAAAAGACTTTAAGAAGTTAAACTTTTATCAACAGTGAGACTTGTTTGCTCTTGGCAGCACTAACTACTTCAGAGATTTTAATGGGCATCGAGGAAACTCATAAAATTTCCCTTTAATGTGACAAGGCTTGGCATTTGGGCAAGAAACTTCTCTTGCCTAGACTTTTTGATGACCTGTTGTATAAATTTGACATACAGAAGCCACAAAAATGACTGTTAATCTTGCCTAAAGATGATGAATTTCTGCTTCATGAAAGAGATTGCCATATATTCTGCAAGACACACAAGAAAACTACTGAAAAATTGCAAATATAGGCAAAATAGTCTTTCAAATTTCCTGCTTTGTGGAAAAGTTTGCCAGATACTATGGCCCTGTACCCTGAAGATGGATGCCCCAACATGATCAAATACCTTTGGTTGACTGTCCAGGCAGCAAGATATCTTTGCCAATTCTAGAGTTTTGGAAGTTACTTACAATGTACTTCCTGTTTACTTAGGTAATGTTATATCCTTCTGGGGTCTTTGATGGAACTGAAGAATACATAGGTATAGTTTTCCTTAGTTTTGATAAAAGACAAATTAGATATGAAAATTTTGACTCACAAAAATATTTTAACTGTAATCATTGCTTGAAAACTCTTTTGTTATATGTAATTTTATGGTTAAAATGTTAAAATATTGCTTTTTTAGATAGAAAACTGGAGATTATTGGAATAGACTTATGTATATGTGCTGTTTTATTGAATGTTGACATGTAGAAGATCCAAATGCATCCATATCTATTGCCTCGTACAAAATTCAAGTCCGAGTGAATCAAAGACCTCAACATAAATCTAGTTGAACTGAACCTAATACAAGAGAAAGTGGGAAGTAGCCTTCAATGCATTGGCACAGGAGAGCACTTCCTATATATAACACCAGTAGCGCAGACACTAAGAGCAAAAATCAATAAATGGAACCTACTGGAACAGAGAAGCTTCTTTAAGGCAAAGGATACAATAAATAAGACAAAACAGCAGCCTACTGAATGGGAAAAGATCTTCACTAACCTCACATCTGACAGAGGACTGATCTCAGAAATATATAAAGAACTCAAGAAACAAGACATGAAAGTATCAAATGATCCAATTTAAAGTGGAATACATTCCTACACAAAGAATTCTCAACAGGAGAAACTCAAATAGCAAAGAACCACTTAAGGAGATGTTCAACATCCTTAGCCATCAGGAAAATGCAATCAAAATGACTCTGCGATACCATATTACACCTGTCAGAAAGGATCAGATAAAAGATATGGATGACACCTTATGTAGGAGAGGATGTGGAGTAAGAGAAACATTCCTCCTCTGCTGGTGGGAGTTCAAACTTGTACAGCTGTTTTCAAAATAAGTATGGCAGTTTCTCAGAAAATTGGGGACAATCTACCTCAAGACCCAGCAAAACTACTCTTTATCATATAGTCAATGGATGCACATTCAGAACACAAGAACATTTGCTCAATTATGTTCATAGTGGTGTTATTCATAATAGCCACAATTTGGATACGACCAAATTCCCCTCAACTGAAGAATGAAGAAAATGATACATTTACACAATGGAGTGTTACTCGATGGTAAAAATCAATAACATCTTGATATTTGCAGGCAAATGGATAGAATTAGAAAAAAAATCAAACATCCTAAGTGAGGTAAGCCAGACAAAGAAATAAAAACATGGTATGTACTCACTCATAACTGGATATTAGATATAAAGAAAATGATAACCAGTCTACATTCCACAAGCCCTGAGAAGCTAGGTAACAAGGGGGACCCCAAGAGGGACGTGCATGGATGTCCCTCGGAAGGGGAAATAGATAAAAATCTTCTCAGTAAATTGGGAGTGTATGTGATGGTGAATGGGAGGGTAGAGGAGAACATGAAGGAACAGGATGATTGAATTGGGGGAGGGACAGAGAGGGAGAGCAGGAAAGAGATAGCTTAATAAAGGGAGCCACTATGGGGTTAGGGATAAATCTGGTGCTAGAGACACTCCCAGGAATCAGAAAGGATGATTCCAACTAAAATTCCTTCAGTATTGGATGGGGTCCCTGAACTAGCCTTCCCATGTAATCGGATTGATGATCACCCTAATTGTCATCATAGAACCTTTACCTAGTAACTGATGGAAGCAGACACAGAGATTCACAGCCAAGCATTGGATTGAGCTCCTAAAGTCTAGTTGAAGAAAAGGAGGAGAGATTATATGAGCAAAAGGGTCAAGATCATGATGGAGAAACCCACAGAAACAGCTGACAAGAGCTATAGGGAGCTCACTGACTCTGGACTAATAGCTAGAGAAGCTGCATAGGAGTTAACTCTGAATATGGGTGACAGTTCTGTGGCTTTGGCCGTCTATAGATTCACAGGCAATGGGACCAAGATTTATTCCTATTGCACGAACTGAATTTTTGGAGCTACAGAGAAACCCTGTCTCCAAACAAACAAACAAACAAACAAAAGACTTATTTAAAATGAATGAATGAATGAATGGCCAATTATTGCTAGCATATTATTGCAATGGCAGCTTTGTGTTGGTTTTATAAAATCCCCAGGTGAGCGCTTGATGCCAGCTTCATACAATAAGGAGATTTGCAAAAAGCTTGATACAGTTTGGACACTAACCTGTCACAAGTACAACCTTGGTAAAATTATTTTTCTGTGTATTAGAAAGATTAACAGTTCTTCCCACCAGGAGTCATATGAACCATACATGTTGAAATCTGACCCTGACTCTTGCTTTCTCCTGCAGTGGGAGAAATGGCCTTTCCCCTTATGAGAGACTTAAGAGGCCCTGCCCTTAGGAGACCTGCCTCTACCTCTCCCGGTGCAAGAGAGCTGACCCAATAGTGTGTGACCAGGAGTGCTGGCTCTGCCCTTTGCCTGAAGAAGGAGGTTCCAATGAAGGCCAGACAAACCAAATCAGCTACTATGCAAGCCCACATCCTATGCTTTGAGTTGGCCCACCCAACATCGATCCCATCTATTACCTCCAGGAGCATAAGAAGCAGCTGATCCTGTGGAACCATAGCTACAAAACCTCTATGACTTTAGGCAAGAGCAGTACACCCAAAATAAGTTTCAGTCAGGGTTCAGTGTTGAGGGTACACCAGAAGCCAGAAGCCTTGAATCAGACCAACCACTGATTACAATGAACAACTGCAGGTAAAGCTGCGGGAAGAAAAGGATCTACCGCATGACAACCGCAGCTCCTAATGCCACCAGGATGAACTAATAGGTGACAGAGAGGCAAGAAAGGAAAAGTGAACTGGCCTTTTCGTTTTGTTTTCATTAAGTAATATTTTTATTTATATTTTTGTGTGGAGGGATCTGTAAGGGTGAAGGGTGGATACAGAGGGAGTGGGAAATGAGTGGGATTGGGGTACCTGAAGTGAAATTGAAATTTCTGAATAATTAATAAAAACTTATGTATAAAAGAAGTGTAGGGCTTAGAAGAACTAAATGGATTATTCTTACAAATCAGTCCTGTTTCCAGTCTATATGCTTTGTCCAGATGTAACCAACCTCTGTCCAGAACAGCAGGCCCTTTCTTCTGTCTATATACCTCTCCTACCAGGATGTACTCTTTTCCCTTAAACCATGAACCCAAGTAAATCTTCCCACTCACGTCCTCTGTTGTTGGAACTGAGCCTAAGGAGAAAGCTAAATCCCCACATCAGACTCATTTCTCTTGGTCTCTTCTTGAATATTATTCTTAGAAGTTTTCACTCCTCAGAAAATCTATATCTTCTAGCTGGGCAGCGGTAGTTCACGCCTTTAATCCCAGTACTCAGAAGGCAGAGGCAGGTGGATCTCTGTGAGTTAGAGGCCAGGCTGATCTACAAGAGCTAGTTCCAGGAGAGGCTCCAAACCCAGTCTTGAAAAACAAAACAAAACAAAAATCTATAATTTCTTTAAAGGCAATTTTTTTACAGTTGATTTATATTTCTGTGTCATTCTTTGTAAGCTGATTGATCCAGGGTAGACAATTAGCAATTTTCCCAATCAATTGTTTTTAAAGTCTGTAAAATGAAGTCCACTGCCTTTTAGTTTTTAGGTTCTTCAAATGCAGACATTAGACATGGCCTTTCAGTTTTCATTATGAAATTGGTCTGTGTCACAAACTCACATAATTAAGTCCAGGAATGTACATGGAGTCGGCACCTTTTATTAAGCTGTAGGTGTTGGTGTTGATGCTTATGCAACACTCTGGGGTGTCTTTTTCTGCATGGCTTCAAACGCTAATTTTAGGCAAATGACAGAAATAATTAAAAGGTATTTTGCATGATAAATGAATAAATTAAATGCTAAATTGAGTGAAACTCTGGATTGTTTAAATGTCAGCATCTGCTGATGGGCTCAGAACTCTGCTACTGATTTGCCTTTCACTCTCATAGAAATACGTTTGGTGAAATAATCATCATCTCTGTGGAACACTTCAAAGTATCAATTCGTATTTTAATGCATTGACTTAAAGTCCAAGGAATATTGTCCTGTCAGTGTAGATACTCCTATCATAGCTGAGTACTAAGATTTCTCAATGGAAGGTACTATTTTAACTTGTGAAGCCCAGGTCCAAAGCTTCACTTTTCAATTAATTAATAGTTTTTATGAAAAATTATAAATGTAGATCATTTCTGCCTTTTATGTATCAAACCTGTTTGCTACACCGATGTTAGTAACAGCTGGCTCCTAGCTCTCTAATTTTTTTTAGGAGAGTTTCTTCATATTTCACGCTACACAACCTTATGTATCTAGCAGATCTTCACCAGATAGGATTTAAAGGGAAACTCTACTCACAGGAAGGTTACAAACTATGAGATTTATCATATTCAAGATCAGTCCAAGAAATGAAACCCTATGTAACACTGTGACTATAAAAGAATTTTAGATTGCAACGATGCATGCATAATAGCTATTTTAGGAGTAAGTGGTGCTCAAGGGCTTGGAGACATTAATTTATGTAGAAATATTTCTAGACTAATAGAGTTGTGCCTTAGAGTTCACAATCTGAAGGTAAGGATGTCTTGAGACCACACACTTGAATGCAAATACAGCCTTGGCCAAGTGGGGAAGGCAAATTACTTACTCAGAAAAGGTGGGAAAAAAGCTATGAGGTATCATGTCTTCCACATCAGAATTTACTATATTGCTCCATAAACTGGTCCTACAACCAAAGTTATAGAAAAGTGGTCCTATACTATATTTTACATAGATAGATGAGCAATGTTTAGGTCAATATTGTTATCCCTGAATCCCCAGTTAGTCCTTCCGAAAAATCAATAAAGAATGACCCTAGACTAAAGATTTCAGAGAGAAGCTGAGAAATTAAATGCACACCACTTCTTTCCCTCCACCTCATTCTGTCTTCCCATCATCTTTGTGTATTATGTCAGTCTATGTATTATTGGGATCCAATATGTATTGCTCAGAGTATGATCAAAGTACCAGGAGGCAGGAACTGATAGAAGGAGATGAATTTAGTTTGTTTTGGTCAGACTTACAGAGATTTTTTTCAAACTTCCCTACAAGTTGACTGCACACTCTAAGAATTTATGAGAAAAAAATGGAAACTAGAAATACTTATACGCAGATTTATTTGTGAGGCCACGTTACCTGAACTTCTGGAAGACCAGTTACTCTTCTGGTGGCATGATTTGTGTTGGTATCCTTTAGTCTTGAACCTGTCATGGAATTTCCTTGTAAAATATTATTACTACTACTACTATTATTATTGTCATTATTATTTATTGTAGTTATTCATTACACAACGCAATGAGTATAACAGTGAAGTTCAATTTGTATATATCATGGACTTTTAGTGTATTCATACTTCATTATCTGTAGCATAATTAAAGAAGGTCCATGAGAGCCCAAAATAAAGATAGCAAATGTTTATTAGGGAATACTCACAATAAGAAAGCCACAGTGTTCCTCTGCTCTGTGGGCACTGGGAGCTGTGAACAAAACTCCTACCACCAACCAAGCAAAAGGAAATAAAAAATGGCCAAACATACTTCCTGTCTATGCATATATACCTCACACCACGCCTTAATGGACTGATGTCTCAAAGGCTATTGGCTGAATGAATTCCCACAATACCCCCCTTATGTATAAATAAGAGGGTTCTAAACAAAAACCAAAACTATATACAATAAACAGACAGCAAACAAACTCTTAAGCAGTGTGGATGAACAATGTCGAGGTGAACCTAGAAGGTGGTTGAGACTCAGAGGGCCTCCTTCTGCTCAAATGTGGCCTAATTCACGGTTAGAAAGAATTTAGCATTTAGGCACAATACGTTAAAAGTGTGCAAGAAGGGAAGTGTGTAAAAAAACTGATTTGTCCACACAGGACTGGTATCGCATACCTTTATTGCCAGTGTGGCAGGAGAATAGAAGCTTTGACAGCAGCATCATGATTAACAAGAAAAAGATCAGTTGGCAGAGATAGCTGCACACCATTCACAGGTAGGTTACATAAAACGAACTGAGCATACCTGAGAAAAGCCCACAGGAAATAAAAAGGGAGAAGCCAGTGCTATGTATGTGCCTCATAAAAGAACATGAGGCTGGGGGCCCAGAGATTTCGAGGATAAGCCTTTCCCTCAGCTTGCTACTGCACTCCAGGTCTCCACAGTGCTTCCCTTTTCTTAATAAATTGTTTCCTGTTTACAATCATGTGCCAGTGCTTTAATTCATGGACTGTATACACCATGTGCCCTAGGACTCAGATCCCCACCTATAACAATGGGTGAGCCAGAACGGAGGCATAATTTTACTTTTCTTATTTCTTGTTTCCTAAGTTTCATTTTCCCAATACACATCACCCTGTCCCTAGTTTTCTGTAGTGATATTTTATTTGTACTTTAATAAAAAAAAAGCTTGCCTGAAGATTAGAAAACAGTTACCCTGGTCAGCTTGACAGATCATGCAGTGCTGACACACACCTTTAATCCCAATAGTCACACCAGTTTGCCATAGAAGCTGGGCAGTAATGGTGCATGCCTTTAATTCCAGCACTAGAGAGGAATATAAGATGGAAGGAGACATTTCTCAGACCGTATCCTTCTGAGGGTTTCTGGAGGCAGAATCACCTATTCAGACTGAGATAGAAGAGCCAGTGGCCGGCTGTCTTGCTTTACTGACCTTCAGGTTGATCCCCCAATTTCTGTCTTTGAGTTTTTATTAATCATGCTGCAGTTTTCCTTTCTGCATGGCTTGAACCTAATGTGTGTCAGGTCAAGGCCTCTTTTGTGCCTTGTTGGCAGTTGGTAAGTTGCTGAGAGGCAACTTCCCAAGAGTGCCCATGTTTACTGTGAGGTCCACAAATATCTGCACTGACCCAGCACCTAGTGTGAGAGAGACATGGATCACACCCAGGTACTATGCATTAAAGAGGAATGCACTTGAACCAGAGGTGCCATCAAGAATTGCCCAGGCACTAGCATACTGGTTGGATTATGCATCAACAGGAAGATAGGGACAAGCTGAAATAACAGAAACCATATGACTTTTGAGGGTTCTCAGAATTCCTCCACACCCCAGACTTTCTTCTGTCTCTGGAATCCATCTATGGAACCACCTTCCTCCCACCTTCTTAGAAGTCCAGCTGTATGACAAGAATGTCAGACTCAGAGGCAGTTCCATTACTCAAGCTGCTACATATGCTGACTTCACTATCTGCAGTACTTTAATACTAGTTCTAGTGATTCCTAATTAACTTTGCGCTATACTCTTCTATCTCCGTCATCTGTTTGCTATAATTCTCCTCTCAGCTTCCACCGTTCATATACTATATATAGATGGTCCTAGACTAGACACTATATGGATAATTCTCCACAGAGGGTATTCCTTTGAGTATTAGGTCCAAAGAAAAATTAACATATTCTACTTGTACTTTGAAACTGAGTGATGAATTAAAACCAAAATCCCATAGCTATCCATGCAAGAAATTGATGTATGATGTCCTTCTATATATGTGTTGCTTTTATTGGCTAATGAATAAAGTTGTTTCCTCCAATGGCTTAGCAGAGTAAAGTCAGGTGGGAAATCCAAACAGAGATATAGAGAGAGAATAGGCAGAGTCAAAGAGATGCCATGTAGCTGCTAAAGGAGACAAATGACAGATGCTGGAACCTTACTGATAGGCCACAGCTCATGATGATACTTTGATTAACAGAAATGGGTTAATTTAAGATGTAAGAGTTAGTTAATAAGAAGCCTGAGCTAATAGGCCAATGTTGTGCTTAAATTCCTTTCTGCATGATTATTTGGGTCTAGGTGGCCAGGAAATTAACAAATAATATCCATTTACAAGAAATCACCTTTTGAACATAGGAGTCTAATAGTTCAAGTTTGATTTTTATTTATTTAATCATTTTAAGAGTGTTTGTGATAACCTTTAAATTGAAGAAATAACCTCAGAGTTGCTTGCAGCAAGGACTTAGTCCAGAAAGAAAGACAAAACATTTACTAGTGGTCAGTCAATTAAAACCATGACCAAGGACAGGGCAAGTACAGAACAGCTGGGAATTCAAGCCATAGTCTCTGCTTCTCCCAGAACTACACTTAAGCTCACCCAGAAACAGTTGGGAATGAAGAGAAAGATCTCTAACCAATCAGATTAAGGAATCAGAGTGGGGAAGAAGGATGCATCCCCCTACTTCAGAGGCTTTTTCCTCCCTCCTTTCCCCTAATCTCTCTTAGATTGTATGCTAGAGTACAACCTCAAAATTTGAGAGAAGGTAGATTTTGAGAGTTCAAATAAAAAGAGGCCTTTGTTTTACTCTAACATCTTGTCAACTGAATATAAGTTGACAATTGGAAACTTTTCCAAAAGATGAAAGCATAAAGAAATAACACCATCTTATTCCTGGACCTGTTCCACAGGACTTAAAAGAAATGGTCTGATATGTTTACATACGGTCTCTCTACAAGGATAGGTGCTAGTCAAAGCAAATAACAAAAGGAGAGAACTAATCCCTAGGGAACCTTTTTGGAGTGGGACCTTATGTGAAAGATCGATCTATTCTTATGTCTGCAGCACTTTTCCTAACTATGATGAAAATGCCTGGACTTTTATAGGCAGTTAGCATTTTTGTTACCTTTTCAATTGTAGAGCCTCAGCAAATAAAGAAGTAACAAAAACAATAACAATAAAACAGCAACAACAATAATAATAATAACAATCTAGTGTACTTTAGGAACTGCCACCTTTCACCGGGAACATAACAGAGCAACCAGTATCCAGAGGCCATATCTAAATCTGTATCTTGATTTTCTCCTGTCTCAAAGAAGCTTCAAAAACCTCAATTCTCCTCTGCCAAGTTACAACATGCTCTGGATCTCTTGCTACCTCCATGTTTGAGTAAAGTTTATTCTTTAGGCCAGGACACTACTCTATTTCCTATTATTCACTTCTTCAAGTTACTGACACTGTCCAAGAGAACAACAAATTTCATGCTGTATTTTGATTAACATTGTCTCAATATGACAGGGACCAATTTCACAGGCCTAAGAAATTCATGTGAAAGCCCCAAGGACCTCAGCACAAGAGAGCACAGTCTTAAGTTGGACTTCCGAGAAGAGGAAATAATTGATAACTGAAACAAATAGATACAGGAGAAAAGAAAGCAAAATGTACTTAAAGTGTACTCTGAGAGAGATGGGAAAGATTGTATTTTGTAAGTACTATTTTAGGAAAGTAGCCCAGTGGGTTTACATAAGCCATCAATTACAGCATTTGTGGGGCAGGCAAAGGCAGATCTTTGAGTTCCAGGCCAGCTTGGTCTATTAAGTGAATTCAAGACAGCCAGAGCTACAGAGAGAAACAGTTTCTTGAAATACCCCCCTCCAAGTGACATCACCTGCTTTTAGAAGATACAGTTGGCTCAGCTGTGTGAACAGACAAGAAGGAGGAAGGAACTGAACCAGAAAGACTAGTTAGGTTGCAGTAAATACAATTTAGAAAGATACTACTAATAACAGGGAAAATGAGGAGAGAGGAATAGATTCCTCTCCCTGATGGTCAAACAGCTTCATGGTTCATTGTGAGCTGGGAATAAGAGAGAGATACTAGCTCCTTTAGGTTGCCACTTCAACTATGACCTGGCTAGACAATATTAATGTATATAACATTTTCATAAATTAATAAAAAATTTAGAATCAAATATTTTGCTATAGCAATTTTATTATTTCAAAATTTCAGACAGTGTAATTTGCTCATATTCACCCCTGACTCATTTAACTATTTGTTATAAGATCCACCACCATCTCCCATCTCCCTCAACACTTCCAGTCTTCATTTTCTTTTCAACAATGCACTGCCTATATATTTATGGGTATGAAGCTATCCCCTAGAGTGGTCTGTCTACCAAGGACCACACTTTCAAAGAAACTGACTCTCCCCAGTCAGACACAACCAACTGTCAATATAACTGAGAGCAATAGCTGTTCCTCAGTTATAGACTGAGGTTCAAGAACCCATCTTCCTCCGTGATAAAATGTTGACTGGCCTCATCATGTATAGGGTTTTTCAATGAGCTTATCAGTGCCTGGGTCTGTCATGTCCTGAAGACACTGTTTTATTCTAGCCCTACATGCCTTCTGTTTCTTATAATCATTCCACCTTCTCTTTGCAACAGGTTTCTCAGCCTTGAGGGAGGGGAGAAGTGAAGTTGCATTTCTGACTGAACATTCTATTGATATTCTCTGCACTTTGATAAGTTTTATATTTCTATGTTAACCACCAACTACTGTAAAAAACCAACAAACAAAATCTCAAATCTTAACTAATGACTGAGAGATGCTCTAATATATGGGAGTACAAATATTAATTTAAAGGGCAGTTTTATAATGTGTCCATTTGGCATTGTAGGAGAAGGAGGAGGATAGGAGAAGGAGGAGGAAGGGGAGGAGGATGAGGAGGGGAGGAGAAGGGGGAGGAGGAGGTCTTCCCATAGGACACGTAAGGTCCCCAGTCAAAGGTTCTTGACCAGTTTTTTTTCCCCCTGTGGAACTGATGTTAAATCTAATAGAAAGTTATTGGTTACCTCTCCAATATTTTTTTCTACCATAGTACCCAAGAACATACCTTGCCATGCAGCAATTATTGTAGCTCACAGGGTTCTCACACTTTGTTTTGTTTTTGTTTTCTAGTTTTTTTTCTGTTTTTTTTTTCGCTTTCTTTTCCCCACAGCAGTCTACAGAATGCCTTTCAGAACTACGAACGCTAGCCCAAGAAGGAAGGAAACTTCCTGGTCTGTATGAACTTGATTTCTCTATGTCCTCTGACCAAACTGTATGATGTCATCAGGCATAGGCTCTTACCATCGAGTTCTGTTGGGCAACCAAAAACAGCAGCAACGGCCTGTATAGTTTTATGGTTCAGACACTTCTTATTTGAGTTGCCTGTGAGATATATTAGAAAAAATAAAAGTAAGCAGGTCTAAGAGAGTGCTTAGAAGAGAGATCTAGGGTACATAAATGAATCTGAGAGCTGTTTATTAGAAGGGACACTCTATATCATTTCAAATATTCTGTATTATTCATTTAAATGAAGAAATTCTTGTTTCGACGAATAACACAAGAGGAAGGTAAAAGCCAAAAAAATAGTTTGAAAACCCAACATGGAAAGACAAACTTGAGAATATGATATTGATAGAGTACTACAAAGAAACATAGGAAAAACTACTTCCTAGTTTTCATCTCAGTTGTCACACATTAGACGGTTCATCTTAATCCATGTACAGGAACGTAATGAATTACTTAGTGAAAGCACATGCTACAATTTAAATCATATATGCCCCTCCAAAATCTATACTAAACCTTGAAACCCAACATTTTAGAAATGAGGGAAGAGATTCACATATGCTCTTAGGGCTCTTCCCCAAGATTTAGAAGGATAAACCTGGACCCCCAGGCTCTTCCATCTCTGTGGCATGGGCAGCAGTTATTGTTAGGAAAATTAATACTGGACCTGCCATTGTTTTGGTCTTTGGCTTTCCAGCCTCCAGACCTGTGTAAAAAAATTATTGGCTTGTTTTTGTTTGGTTTGTTCAGTTATAAGCTAGATTGGTTTGTTTATAGTCTAGTCTCAGATATTTTGCTATATTAGAACAGAAATATTTGGACAAGTGATGTTTTTTGTATTCATTTCTTGGTAATCTTTAAAGCATATATAGACAGTCCTGAGTGTTTGTGTTTGGCGGTGATGCAAGGAGATGTAAACAAGCTAAACGGAGTGGAAGACAGGAATGCCTATTCTTCCACTGTTCTTTCCCTATCCAACTCATAAATACATGAGTATTAACATCCAGATTTGGAACTTACTTTGTGTTAATCTTCTCTCTGTGCTAGCTGAAATGGAAGGGTTAACATATATAGCTCTGTGTTGTCTTAGGGCTTAGCTATAACATTATTTATATTTAGTTGAAGAAGAAGAAGACATGAAATATTAAATCCTTCATGATTTGATGCTATGTTTGATGAGAGAGCAAAAGAAGGATAGTGGCTAAGAGCTATATATGAAATGCTATAAAAATGTTCCTGGTATGGAATACAAACTACATAACTTACAATTGAATTTATTTTGATATAACACTAAAACTATGCTTAGAAGAAGGGTGAGCATTATTTATTACTCCCTTGTCCAGACTTACAATGTGGAGAGATGAAATTTAATTTAATGTCACCAGTAGAAAGCTGGCTGTGGATCAATATCTGGTGACAGCCTTGTGTTCCTCATATTTTATAGGCTTATTAATTCTTTCATAAAAGTAGAGCAATGCACCAAGAGAGAGAAGGCACTAACAGAGTTGGGGTTATATTAGTAAGTTGACCCTGGAAATCAGAGCATCAATACACACAAAACAGTAATGGCTAATCCTTTATGTAATCACTGACTGGGCATACAAAGTTAATTCTTGTCCTTTACAGTGAAGCCATATTGAGGCCCAGGCAATTACAAGAAAGAAGTAAAATGAAAGACTTTCAATTTAGCTCCATAACAAATGCCTTGAATTTATTCTGGGCCAAAAGATCAAGTTACTAGTTTATGTATGGGCTTACATTTATGGAAATTAAATTCTTCATTTGATCATAGCACTACACTTTGCACTTGTATAGTGCTTCTCATTTGCTGGTATTAAATAAGTCAGCGTGCTTCTAAAGGAAGCACAGATTCTAAACTTGTTTATTTTTCAATAGGTAAGGCAAGAGCACTGTTTCTTTCACTCTATTTTTAAAGACTCATCCATCTCGTATTCTTTATGTGCTCGTGTCCACAAAGGGTCCTTCCCCCGCTAGTTGAAAACATATTCATATCCTTAAGAATTGATTAATACTAAATTAGTTCAATTTGTGAACATTTCCAGCAAGTTGAGAAGTAGGAAGTTTAGGTAGTTTTGTCAATGCCCAAATGACAGCTGAAATATCAGTTTAATTAAAATCTCTACAAAGGATGTTTTGATAAACATGTCTGCAGTTTTTACTTTAAAATCACTAAATAGCCCTTGATTCAACACATACATCTGCATTAGAAAATATTAAAAGAGGGATCATAAAATCAAACACAATGTGCTTCATAGTTCTTTATAGAGTTTTCTATTGTCAAATTTCAGAAATGTGTCAAACAGCTCAAAACTTGATTATACCTGTCTGCATGAAACGAGTTGTGTAACATATAAAAACATTGTTTGAAAAAAATAATAACTAAAGCATTCGAGGACAAAGATAAATGGGACTAGAGAAACAGAAGGTGATCAGGTTTGGAGGGTCACTTTTACCCAAAGGCATCATTAAATAGGCTGAGAAGCCAGCCGGGTCCTTGACAAGCTAATGACACTAGACTGACATCTATCACATTTCAGTGTTCACTAAAAGAAAAAGCTCAAAGTGTCCCTAGATTTAGGGTTGTGTTCTAGTATGGATATAGCCTGAGAGTGAGGAAAAAAATTAGAAAAGATTACTTCAGTAAGAACTTTAATTTGAGTCTTTCAACATCTTTATTACAAATTAGATGAAACAATGCAAGTTTATCCTTTGCAGGAATGTACTTAACCCGTGGTGAGCATGCAACATGCATTTCCCAGAAAAACGGAAATAAGAATGATAATGAGTAGTCTTTTCAAGCACAAGTTTGTATAGTCAGTAAACGTTTCTTCCCACCTTGTTAATTCTATGGCACCAGCAGTATTTCAAATGGTCACTGCACATACAACCTAAAGCAAACAGAAAGAAAGCCCCTTGCACAACAATGGAAGATAAAGAAAACTGAGATGTTAAGTTACTTGTATCTGTCTAGCATGTGCAAAACCCTAATTCCAGTCCCTGAATCAACAACAGCAACAAAATTCCCAGAAGTCTCTAAAATATTTTCTACCTCATATTTCATTGGCCACCCATGATCAGAACAAAAACAAAGCATTTTAAACTTTGGCAGCATAGGGCAGTCAAAGTGCATCAAGGTTCATGGTTGGCAGTCCTGCAATACAAGGTAGATTAGCAAAAGGCCAAGAGTATAAATGTATGCAATAAAAGTTGTAGATAGAACGAGAGGAAAGATTTGGCTAGAAATAGGAAGAAAAATATCCAAAACCCAATAGAAAATAATGGGCAAAAGTCAAAAACAATAATTTTCTGTTAAAAAAGTTGAAAGCTATATTTTAAAAATAGCTTTTTGCTCATACTAATTTATTGGAAATATGAAAAATACAACTGCAGTAAAATGTTGTGAGTTGCCTTGGGTCTTGGGAAAATAGTCACTTGTTAGGTCTGTGGGAAAACAGGCAGTAACAAACACTACCAGAAAAAGCTGAAAAAGTTACAGATAGAAAGCAATCTTACATTAACTAACAAAATTAAGGAGCATTTATACATTTACTCACCAATCTCATTTCTGGGAGTCTAGCTGGCAGAGATAACTGGAAACTAATGTAATTAAAAGTTATGTGCATGTGATCATAATAGCTCAAAATGAAAACTACTCTGGTATCCGTGTGCAGGATATGGTTAAACAACTATTGCACATTCTTCTGCCTCTACTCAGCAATGAATCTGGAAGTTCCTTCACACATTTCCCCAGCTTTCTCTTCTTGTATCCCACTTCCTTTCAGGTGTGATTCATACCCAATTCTTTGATTTTTCTCTGTTGAAGATATATCTTACATCCTGCCCAGGAGGCCAGAGTAGGACACTGAGCTCAGCCCTCTATGTTTAAGAATCAATTATACATCTTCAGTTACAGTACAAATGTCATCTCAGACTGAATATCCAGAGCTGAATACCATCTCCCCTGGTGTACAGAATCTCTTTTCCCTTTTGCTCAGACTCTGGAATTCTCAGGAAACTTTCCTCACTTACAAGCTTCTTCATAGCTCTGCCAGTTCATTTTATTCATCATTTCTTAATAAATTTCTTAATAAATAAATAATAAATCATTTTTTAATTAATTCCTATTTCAAAATTATCATTTTCCAGGACCCAGTGTGTCGCATCCGCCCTCGACCAGCAAGGAATGATGCAACACTGGAGTTCTCCTTGCAAGCAGTTTATTCAGGACCTTGTTAATAATGGACTCTCTCTCTCC